>JAODAL010013986.1:0-89109 GCA_025379985.1 Phyllomedusa bahiana
TCACTAATCTCATCTTTTCAGGTAGCTACTGTCAGTCTATTCCCTGCCTAGTAATTACACACACTCAACCCTAGATGCTGTCCTTTTACTCCTGTTCTTTGTAATATTTAGTAAAAAGTCAAACAGTGTAAAAAGATAAAAGAAAACTCATTTAGGCATGTGCACTGAGACAAAAAAAATCCAAGTTTGGTTCCTACAGGGATTTAAACCCAGGACCCCTGTGCTGAAAGGCAGAAGTGCTAACCACTGAGCTACATTGTAGCTACTCGCAGCTCTTTACATAAACTGACCTTTGTTTGACTAGAGAAGGCACACTGTGGAGAAAGGCATGGTGATGTCAAGCCTGCTAGGTCACATGATTTGCAGTTCAAAAAAATCATGCATTCCTCCTTCTGTGCACAATGAAAGCTGAAGCAGGACAAACCAGGCATGAAATACCTTTGTGGCAAAACAACTTTAAGTAGGTTGGCTGTGTTGATACCATCCCCAACATTGAAATAACGACCCTAAATGTACAAGCTATAAGGTTTTGCAAATTGAGGAAGTAGTGGATAATCAATTTTTTAAGCAGCTAGCGCCAATGTGTAGCATGTTGAAGGGGCATAAGGGCCAGGTTGGAGCTTTGTGATCCATTCTACACTGCAATTGAAATTAGAAGTCAGATCCCAATGCCAGGGTGGCAAACAGTGTAGACACAAACAATCAAAAGGCAATTGCATGACATTGGACTACAAGCCAGATATTCTATTACAGGTTCTAAATTGACCTTACAATACCACTCATAAAAGCTGTCATGGTGAACAGCAAGATGGCATTGAAGGCTGGAATGGAGGTCTATCCTCTTCAGCTATGTGTCCTGCCTGTGTCTTAATTGCAGTGATATTTGGAGACCACATAGGCTACACAATGAAAAAGCATTATAAAGGGAATGTCACACCAGTTCCACCCCTGGGATAATGCTGTGGGGAGGTATATTGTGTAGTGGCCAGACCAATCCAGTCTCCTTTTGAGGTACACTAACAGCTCAGTGTTACATTGATTAAATCACGGAACAAGTGGTGCGGCCATTTTTCCCAGATGCCATTTTTCATCTTTTTCGACTGTGAACAGCCTGTGTTGACTAAATGTTCTACCGTGGCCAACAAGTCTCTGGCCTTCTCTACCATCGAGTACATCAATGTCATTATTGCAATGCAATGGTAACTGCCAGAAGCCAATCTTGATGATTTGGTGGCCCAGGTGCGTTCAATGTAGCATAAAATTCCTCTGACAACCATTGATAACCTCATTGATGTGACATGGCGCTCACACTTGATACTGAATAAATTGAGATCTTTTGAATATTATCTTTACATTTTTTTTTTGTCATTTGCATATCATTAACATGCCTATTAATCCTGATTTTACCTTATTGGTATGTCAGTCATAGTTGTTTGTTAGTCCAAGTTTTCCAAAGAAGTCTTCTTTTCCTTAAAGTGGTCATCCATAGTTAGAAAAAAGGGTCTGTCTTTTTTCCAGAAACAAATATAGCCAAACTGCAATATCAATACAAAGAGGTCTTTTGATTATTTTCCCAGAAATGGCACCCTATCAGCTGTATCTTGTATTGTAGTTCAGCCCTATTTGCTTTACTGCAATACCAGACATTGCCAATAGATAGGTGTGGCACTGTTTATGGAAAAAGAAAGCAGATACTTTAGGTGACTTGTGAGAACGGGTCTGTACCAGTTGTCTGGCATCAAAAAGCTTTGGTAGACCTGTTCTGTAGTTGTATGAACAGTCGCATTTCAAACCTTGGTGCCATTAGCTCCTGCACGACACTTTTTGATGCGCCAAAGATTTGGGGCGCTCTGGGGGAGTCGCACCACATTCATAGAATTAGACATATTTATGATTCTTTGAGGCCCAAACTTGGGACAAACGTTAAAACACCAAACCAGGAAAAAGGGGGGCCCTGACCAGACTTGTTTTATTGGCCCCCAATACACCGTTAGTATGGACTGCAAAAGAACAGGTTCAACTTTCTGGTGTATTCTACACTACCTTTAAAGCTATTTAGAACTGGCCCGTCCGCCAGTGTTCATACTGTCACCTTTGCTTATAATCCCGGCAGCCCTTTTTAAGCAAGAAGATGGTGATTTTTAAAAAAAAAAAAAAAAAAAAGATAAGCAGGGGAAGTACATTTCTTATCAAAAACCCCAAAATAACAAGTGTTATTTTTCCCCCAAAGTGGCATTCCCCGTTTAATGGATTGGATTCTTCCTCTCATTCTGTCTGACTACTTCAGCCGCTGGAAGGTATGGGGCCATTTCTGGATTTGGTCTCTCCTTGATTAAAGGGGTCAAATTTGTCCAAAAGTTTTAGTAAATTTAAAATTTCGAATTATCAGATGCCCAACACTGAAGGATCAGTATGTAGCAGAGGATCAGTATGGATCATGGACTACCTCTGCTGTGCAATCATGTGGATTGCAGTGATAAGAGTTGTGGTGACACATCCTAAAAGTAATAAACAAATTGCTATGTTGTTGTTAAACAGGACTTTCTGCTAATGGAAGCTCTCAGGTGTAGACCAGGTATTTGAGGAATGGTAGATGGAATTTGCTTTAGGCAAGTAGAGTAAATGATCTTGAGTCACATCATTAGATGGAAAATATTTCAATAATTTTTTTTTTTTTTTAAAAGTCAGTTGCTTATGCAATCTAGGACAGCTTTTTTTTTTTTACTTATTACAGGCAAAGCAATCAACGTTCCTGTTAGTGCTGATACAAAGTGCTGAAGCGTAATTGTCTTAATCTGGGCAGTGTTTCTACCTATCAAAGAGTCCCATTCTCCCATGGACATCTCTGATGGAAAAGTGATGTGTAGTCACTGTAATACGATACAGATACAGTATCTCACAAAAAATGATTACACCCCTCACATTTTTGTAAATATTTTTTCATAGTTTATGTTTTTTAAGGCTAAAAAAGACAAGTCGCCTTAGTTCAGCCTGTTGTGTAAGGTTTGACCAAGGAAGGCAAAAAAAACCCCAAGAGTAGAAGCCAATTGTCCTCATTTTAGGGAAAAATTCTTCCTGACTCCAATCTGGCAATCAGAAAAAAACCCCTGGTCAAAGCCCCTCTCCTGAATCCCAGTCACTAAAACTTTTTTATTATTACGCTCCAGAAAAGCATCCAAAACCCTTTTTGAACCGGTTTTTGAATTACCATGACCATCCTTGGCGAAATTCCATATCTCACTGCTCAAAAGTAAAGAATCCCTTTCTATTTTATGTAGAAAACTTTTTTTCCCAAGACGTAAAGGATGCCCCCTTGTTTTTAAATTACAGCCCTGTGTTAAATAAATCTTGGGGGAGTCTCTTATTGACCTTTTATGTATTTAAACAATATATTTATGTCCCCCCCAAACCTTCTTTTCTCTAAAATAAAAAACCCTAATCTTTCCAATCTTTCTGTGCTGTAGTCCCCCCTCCTTTTATTTTTTTTTGCCCGCCTTTGTACCCGTTCAAGCTCTACAAAAGTCTTTTCTTGCATGGGGCCCAAAACTGTACACAATATTTATTGTGGTCTAACCAAATGACTTGTATAAAGGGGGAATAAAATTTTCATCAGTGCCCTCTATCCCCTTTAATGCACCCATGATCCATTTGCTTTGGCTCTGCTGCCGACCGGCGCTAAATTAATTTACTGTCCACCAGGATTCCCAAAATCCTTCTCCATTATTTTTTCCCGTGTTTTTCCTTTTTAAACATGTAAATCAGTAAGGATTTCCTTTCCCCAGTGCATAACCTTGCATTTACAGTGTTTTAAACCCCATCTGCCATTTCCCTGCCCAGGGCCCAACTTACCAATCCCTTTGTAATAAAAATATATCCTCTATTGGTTGATTACTTTACAGAGCTTGTATCGCGCAAAGATCGAAATTCTACGTGTATTCCCTGTGTAAGATCTTAAGAAAATGTTTAAAGAGAGGGCCCAATACGACCCTTGTGGTACCCCACAGTAACAGCATCCAGCGAGTATGTACCGTTAATTACACCCCTTTGTTTTCTATCAGTGAGCCAGTTACTTACCCACTTGCACACATTTTCCCCCAATCCAAGCATTCCATTTTTTTTTCCAACCTTTTTTGTGGGACCGTATCAAATGCTTTAGAAAAATCTGTATATGACATCAGTGCCTCACCCCATCCATTAGCACTGACTTCCCATAGAAGCTGATGAATTATCTGACAGGAACCCCACCTTCATGAACCCCTTGGGGAAAGGGTTATACATTTATTTTCAGTGAGATTGTATATATCTTTTCATGGGACAATACTGAAGATATGACACTGATACAATGTAGAGTAGTTTGAGTACAGCTTGTATAAAAAGTGTGATTTTGGGGTGCCCCAAAATAACTCACACCAGCCTAAGTCTAAACCCTGGCCCAAAAATAAGTAACCCCCGAGGAAAATGGCAAATTGTTCCCCCTTTGCCATTTTCCCTCCCAGTGTCAAGTGACTTGTTAGTGTTACAAAGCTAAATGTAAATGGGGGGCAGGTGTATTAAATTTGGCATTATTGCTTCACCTCCCCATAGGGCACTATAAGTTCAACATGAAAAGATATAATGCAATATTTACAAAAATGTAAGGGGTATAATCACTTTTGTGATATACTGTATATTCGTAATAAAGTGCGTCAATTGTTAGACAGGCTTCCTTGTAAGGCACAATGGATTATTAAATAGAAATCCAGGTCATAGCTCATATTGCAAGATTTGTAAAATTTCTTGTGGGAAAAAAATTTTTGTGGGCATATTGCTGATTGATTGAAATTTTCCCAGGTGAGGAATGTTAAAATTTAATTGAATGGTTGCTAAAAGAAAAAAACGTGGGAAAGTTAAAGCACAAATTAAGGGGGAACCCCCCCTTTTTTTCCCCCCCCCCCCTTTTTTTTTCCCCCCTTTTTTTTTTTTTTTTTTTCCCCCTTTTATTTTTTAAAAAAATAAAAAATTAAAAAAAAATTTTTTTTCCCAAATTTTTTATATTTTTATTTATTTAAAAAAAATTCTTTCTTTTTTTTTTTATTTTTTCTTATTTTTTATTTTTATTTTAAACTCTTAAATTTTTTTTTTCTCATATTCTATATATATATATTTATATAATTATATTTATTTCTCTTCTCTCTCTCCTTCTCTCCCTTTTCCCTTTTATATAATATATAATATATATAAAAATATATATATATATATTTATATATATATCTCTATCTCATCAAGTGTGTGTATATACAAACTCACACATGGGGTGCAAGAGTATTCATACTCCTTGAACTGTTTCTAAACATTCCAGCCACAAACTTATTTTGTATTTTATGTGATCGAGCAACACAAAGTAGCAAGTATCTGTGGAAATAATTGATCCGTGTTTTTCCAAATCTTTGTAAATTGAAAAACTGAAAAGTGGCATGCTTACGTATTCAGCCCTCCTGAGTCAGTGCTTTGTAGGACAACCTTTACCTGCAGTGACTGCTACAAGTCTGTTGGAGTATGTCTCTATTAGCTTTGCACATCTAGAGGCTAGAACTTTTACCCACTCTTCTTTGCAGAATAGCTCTAGCTCAGTCAGATTGGTTGGGAAATGTTTGTGAACTGCAATTTTAAAGTCCTGCCACAGACTCTCAATGGGATTTAGGTCTGGACTGTGGCTGGGCCATTTTAACACTTGAAAATGCTTTGATTTAAACCTTTCCATTGTAGGTTTGGCTGCATGTTTAGGGTCGTTGTCCTGTTGGAAGATGAACCTACGCCCCAGTCTCAAGTGTTTTGAAGCCTCTAACAAGTTTTCCTCCAGGATTGCCCTGTACTTAGCTCCATCAATCTTCTCATCAACTCTGATCAGCTTCCCAGTCCTTGCTGAAGGAAAGCATTCCCACAGCATGATGCTGTCCCCACTATGCTTCATAGATGGTGTGCTGTGTTGGATTTCTTAAACACATAGCGATTGGCATTTAGGCCAGAATGTTCAGTTTTGGTCTCATCTGAACAGAGCCCCACATGCTTACTGTGTCCCCTACATAGCTTTTTGCACTTCAGCAGGACTTCTTATGGCTTGCCTTCAGGAAGGGCTTTTTTGCCACTATTCCACAAAGGCCAGATTTGTGCCGTACACAAAACTTCTATTTGTCCTTTAAACAGATTTTGTCACCTGAGCTGTGGATCTCTGCAGCTCCTCCATAGTGATCTTGTCCTCTGTGGCTGGGTCTCTAAATATTGCTCTCTTTGTCTGGACTGTCAGTTTCGGTGGACGGCCATGTATTGGTAAGTTAGCACTTGTACCATACCCCTTCCATTTACAGATGATGGATTAAATTGATCTGTGAAATGTTTAGAGTTTGGGCAATTTAAAACCCTTTAATACATTTTGCTTCAGCTTTATCCCTGAGCTGTCTGGTGTGTTCCTTTTGCATTTATTATGTTTGTTCACCAATGTCTTCTAACAAACCTCTGAGGCCTTCACAAAACAACTGTAGCTATGCTGAGCATAAATTACATACAGATGTGCTCTATTTACTAATTAGGTAGCTTCTAAAGACATTTGATGACACTGGATTTTATTTAGGGGTATCGGAGTACAAGGGACTTAATACATATGTACAACACACTTTTCAGATCTACAAAAATGTGGAAAAGCACGCATCATTTTCTTTACACTTCACAAATACTTTCTACTTTGTGTTGTTTCTATCCATTTATTTCCAATAAAATGATTTAATTTTGGCTAATCCCATGGAAAAGGGAAGGGGTTTAAACCCTTTTAACGCACTGGGGAAATAAAGGACATTTAATAAAAATCCTAAAAGGCTTGACCGCCAAACAAAGCCAAAGTCCTTAGTCGTACCCTTATTGCTCAAGTTCTCACCCATTGGTGATGTGGTATAGGCCAGACCCATTTGTAGTGCCAGCCTTCCAGGTTTTGGCAAAGCACACTTCCGCTTCCAAACACAGCACTAGTCTCAGCCTGAGAACCACACCCAGCTCACCTAACTTTCCGGGCTTGCATAGGCCAACAATACAAGACCTGGACTTGGAAACATTTGAGTAGCCATCCCACCAGCTTTTTGGCTACTCTTGTGAGAGCCAGCCTGGTTTAGCTACATCAGCAGCTATACTAAATAAATCAATGTTAGTAGCAATAGGTGACTGACACTCGTAAAAAGTGTCTCTTACTTCACCGAGGCCAGACACCTTGGTGACACATACCTGCCTTCTATGATGTTCCCTTGTGCCTTCTTACAATATATGTGTATATACTGATAGTTGATAATATATGTACAATTGCAATCATGTGCACTAAATGCAAATATGCGGTAGGAAAGAGAGCCATGTTTAAATATGCTAAAAGGACAGACTGCTTATTATTCATGTCAATATCACTCACATACTGATGCTTATATACTCCAATTTTTTTTATTTGTTTACAACACTGAATAACCAATCTAGAAATGTCAGGCGCACTTTGCTGGTAATGGGTTAAAACAGAGGATGTTATGTTTGTATCTACCACAAAACTTTACACCCTTAGTTTGGGAAGCTGCCTGCTACTACAATCTGATGATGGAGTTTGAGCCCCATTGGAGCATATTTCTGGTTCAGAATTGTCATTGTCACTCGTCTAGTTAAAGGGGTGTTCCGGGCCCGTTTGTCTGTCTGGGTATGAGAAGAAATAGAAGAGAAAACTCATACTTACCTCCCGGACACTCCCGGAGACTCCCCATTCACCCCGGAAGTAAGCAGTGAACGTCCATCGTTCATGTAACAGGTGCAGCCGAACACAGGCCAGAACGTCACCTGCACGAGACCGCTCTGGCCTGTAATTGGCTGCAGCTGTCACGTGCATGAAGAATATACACTGCTTCAGTGAGGATGAACGTACTGGCAGCCGCAGTGACCAGGAGCGTCCGGGAGGTAAGTATGAGGTTTCTCTTCTATTTTTACTCATACCCCGACACACAACCGGGCAGTGTTGGGGTCACGAATTCCCTTTTGAGTATTATTCATTTTTTATCAGAAGGTATATACTCATAGTGCAAAATACAAAGTTTGAGTTTGGGTCTGGTTTGGGTGGAGAGACATATTTAAAGGGATAATTTAAGCCAATTGTTGCTCAGTTTTAATTTCCTGAGGTCTCAGGATCTGAGTGCAGAGAATAAGCAATATTTCACTGTATAAATCTGTTTTGGCCTGCTGTGCTTTACTTTTTCTCCTTAGAGAGATAGTGGTCACTGCTGTTAATATGGTGACTGTTAAAACACCAACATAAAAATAGGGAAAGCTGCCCAGGGATGACTAACCAAAAATAGGGGAAAGCTGCCCTATTTACAGTTTAATCACCACTAGCTAATATCCAGAGTAACCACTGTGTGCAGCACAGACAGCAGGGAGATGGTCTGGGAGTGACTTGATAAGGTCTTGATAGGTTGTTACAGGTATCTGGAGCCATGGATGGTTTGTGGGGGAGGATCCATAGCGCAAGCACACTGATCAAATTGGTCCTGCAGATGCCAGGGGGGCCAGGGCAGTACTTGGAAGTCTGAGTCATGCTCTTCCAACCAATGTCAGACAATTCTAGCTGTGTGAGGTTGCATTATCAGCATGTGTGGGTGTGCATGATCTGGAAGGGTGGATTAATACCCAAATTGGTTGAGAGTACCTTTCACAGAAATGAGTGGGCACAAAGGATGCCAGGAAAACATTCCCCAGACTATAAGGCTGCCACCACTGGCTTATGTTCTTACAGCAATTGTTTGTTCACTGATGTTTCTGATCTGACATGCCAACAACCATTTAATGAAACAGAAAATGTGACTCATCATGGAGGTCCAAGCAGGGCTTTGGGGTCGGTGTCCATTTTGGTGGAGTCGGAGTTATTATAAAATGGACCAAATCCCAAAATATATAATAAATTGGTCCAGTTAGTTCAATGCAGTGCAAAGAACAAGAAGAATTGGGTCTTGCCAGTGCTACTGCTCCCATATTTTCAGCCTCATCAGATGAGGAGTTTAATTTTGAAAAGTGTTTGGATGACCTGAAGCAGGCAAAGCATTGCCACATGGGAAAAGATTCCGCTCCAATAGCAAACAGATTGACCAGATTTCAGCAACACTTGTTCTCAAAGAAGTAGAAGAGTTCAACCGTTCATGAAAACTGACTGTGCATGAGGAAGTTCCTTTATATCCTGAAATTGTTAGAGATATTGCCTCTGTTGTCACCTTTTTTCCCCAACCCAAATTAGTGTAGAGAGGCCGTTCTCTAGCCTGGAAATAATGAGATCTATAGATGTGATGTCATCTATGCAGGATCTGATGGAGGCGTTACTATTTCTCAGAACAAATTCAGAGACTCACTCCACAAATGATATTCAGTACGTTTTTGTTGAAAACTGTTTTTTCCCACTTACTGCAGCATTTTGCATATTTACAATTTTTTTTTCTGTTCTAAAGTTTTATTCCAATAAATAGATTTTTCACTGACAAGCATAAGGGTAACAATATTTTGAACTTTTGAGTTTCAGGCTCCATATCTCACCATTCACTACAGCTTTGAAGGTGAGGCTACCACCATTTTATAGACCATCATCTTAGCTATCTCATCCATAACTTTGACCTGCAACTATTTAGCACATGCTTAGTTCGGCAGATTATGGTTATGTAACTGCATTATTACTGTTTTGCTCCTGGTGGTCTTTTTCTTCTTGTGTACTACAAATAACAACTTGTTCTCGCATTCCCTAATAGCTCAGTATGTTGTTAGGTTGATTCCAAAGCAAAAGGTCACTGGTTCGAGTTAGGCCCCGTTCACACGGCTTATTTGCTGACGGATTGGCGCCGTATTCCGCGCCGGATTTGCGCTTCAATACGGCGCCAATCCGTCGGAGTCATTACGGTAATCCACTGCTCTCATAGAGAACAGTGGAATCCGTCACTCCTCCCCGCTCGGCAAATCCGCCGCGGGGGGATAACGTGACATGCACATTATTTACGGTGCGGACGCGCCGTAAACAATGCATTGTCTATGGGGCTGGGAGCGGCGCCCCCGCCGCGCTCCGGCCCCGCCCCTTATTCACGGCGGATTTTTGCGCTCAATAAGGCGCCCAAATCCGGCGGAAATAAGCCGTGTGTACACGGCCGTTAGGAGCAGCCGTGAAGAAGATTCTACAAGAAAAGAGAAACCGCATCATCCAGCCTTTTGAAAGCGGTCTATTGGCCAAGAAAATTTCCAAACTTCATCATGTGAGACCGTGACAGCTGGAAGAATATGAAATGACGTCCATCCATTCAAAAGCCAAGAGGTGGAGAAAAATATCAGAGTCAACAAGTCATCTCATTAAAATGTCTAGTTCTGGTGCGACAAACGCGACAGTGGAGGTGGCTCGTATACTTCGTAATAGTGAGATCAGACGTCCATGCAAGCACCATGTGACACGCATTACAAAGGTTTGGAATGATGGCCCGATAAATGGTCAAGACGCCTTGACTTAAATCTCATCATAAGAAGCGTCGGTTTCCGTTTGCAAAAAAGTACGAAGTGGAAGATTGGAAACGGTTGATTTGAAGCGATGAGATGAAAGTTAATAGACTGGGCTCTGGAAAAATCAAGGGAAAAGGAAACGGATCGAGAATCTGAAGGAATTGTCAAGTTTGGTATAGGAAACCTGATGAAATGGGGATGTTTCACAGCCAAAGGTGTTGAGTATGTGACCAGGATTGATGGTGGTCTCAATTCTGAGCTATATGTGAGTAGGAGGAGACCTGTTTGAATCAGATTGAGAGCCCAGAAGGATTCAGGCAGTGTTGAAAGCTAAAAGTGGATTTACAAAATGCCAACAAAATTATAAAAATTAACATTTTGATTTATAGGAGCAAAACAGCAACAATGCAATTACATGACAAGAATCTGTAGAACAAAGCAGATGCTAAATAGTTGCAAGTCAAGTTTATGTATTAGAGCCAAGATGATTGTCTATGAAATGATGGTAGTCTCGCATTCAAAGCTGTAGTGGATGGTAAGATATGGAGCCTGAAAGTCAAAAGTTCTAAACATTGTTAACATTTTGCTCGTCAGTGTATTTTCTACCTAAATACTTTGACTACTATATCATCATGTGATAAATAAGCCTGATCTTACAATTTTACTACAGTAAAGTTATCACTTAAGCATGCACCATGTATGAGGGAGTGAAAGTGGGAGTCGGAGTGGGAGTTTGGAAAATTGAGGTTTCGGAGTTGGAGTCAGAGCTTTGGGAAATTAAAGAGTTGGAGTCGGAGTTTTGGCTTACCAACACCACATCCCTGGGTCCAAGCCCGATACTACCATGAAAATTAAAGCCTTTTTTTGCAGATGCATCTTCATTAACAGAGGTTCAATGACCATCTGTCTGCTTCACAGCCCCATAAACAGTAGGGTACACTAAACTGATAGCCCCTCTAGTTTATTTTGGCAGTGAGCTGCTCAGCTGTAGCTGACCATTTGCCCTTGCACACCTTTGTGACATTCATTTTCCTCATCAATGGCATTTGGTGCTCCACAGTTTTCACGTCACTTATTTGCAATGGTGCCATTTGTTCACTCACCATACATTTTCACCACAACACCAAGCGAACAAATCAAGAATGCTGACACCCTTGGAGTGAAAGCCAACAATCATCCCCTTTAATCAATGACCGCAATGAGGAATATGTGTACAGACCGCCTATCGCACATGTTCTATAACCTCCATGGTCCGCCTACACGGCAAGGATTTACAGTCTGTTTTTAACACTGATTTTGGGTTTTGAATCAATTTGAAAACCGACTGTAAATCAGATCGGTAGTCTACACGGCACTACACAGGGGGTATTTAAATGTGTGTGTGTATGTATGTATGTATTTATATATATATATATATATATATACATATATATATATATATATAATGCGTGTTCATACGCATATACATGTATATATTTAAAACAGGTAACCATTCTATGTAGATAAAAATGTGATAAATATATATATATATATATATATATGTGTGTGTATTATATACTTTTCTTATACATTATTTGGCCCAATGGTCTTTTCTTTACAAAGTCAGTTGGAAGTTGGTTTATCTAAGAACAAAAAAAAACCTGAAAAATAAAATTGATGAGACAAATGAATAAAAATAATATATATTTTTTTTATAACATAGGACATGTCTTGCTGCAATGTAACCTAAATGGACACTGCAAGCTTAGGGAGTAACTACTGAGTCAAGCAATAAAAATTACATGGTTTCTTGAACCAATCATGAATGAATTGCACTCACTACACTTTTCTGCCACAAAGTCGGCTGAAAACCGAAAATCTGGGCCAAAAACAGTGCACAAGTCAATGGAAAAAACAAACTAAAAAAAGACTAAAAACCGTCATTTTTTGAGTAAAATCAATTTTTAAAATAGTTGTTGGACGACAGGTTTTAAAATCGGACAGTATTTTGTCTTTTGTCCTGTGAACGTAGCCTTAGGGCATGTTCACTCACCATTTGTTAGAATCGTATTTGGGAACATTTTACTTACCGAAAAACAGACCCCAATACGTACTTAACAATGTTCAAGTGTGATTACATGGATGTAAATGTAAAATATGTATAGTTGTTTAAACGATACGTGTCGTACATTGGTTTTTGCAGTGCATGATACGGATGCATTCAAAGAATTGACGTCACTTCTTGATCCGTTTCACACCTTGAAAAGGCAATGGAAACAATAGGGATATATTTCTGCAGTCCAGAAAATGCATCCAAATATGTATCACACTTTGTGGTATGTTTTTGAATGTGTTTTAACACAATACATTTACGTACTACAAAAACGTATCCAAGATGCTGTCTGCACATACCCGGACTGTATTAACATACAATAACTGCTTGTTCTGTATCATTGTGTTTACAGAGCAAAGTGTCAATCACTATATGTGGGTGTGTCCAGCAGAACTTTTTCTTTCACTGCCTTCCATTCACAGCACTCTTAACAGCTTTGGTATGACGGACAGGTTTGTCCATCTGATTTGTAATCATGAGTTGGTATGATGGTCAGTTCTGTCCATTTGCTTTGTGATGACTTGGTATGATAGTCAGGTCTGACTGTCTGCTTTGTAGTGATGGGTTGGTGTGATGGTCAAGTCTGATCTCTATTGAGGAAGGTACAGATAGCAAGTCTAGATGTATATACTGTTCCATTTCCTGGACCTTTGCCTTAGTATGCTTTCGTAGACCCAGATTTCCAGAGTTACAATTAATGAAGATATGCTTTTCTTTATGTGAAAATATGTAGTGTCCTAGCTACTCATGATAACAACTTGATGATTTTATATTTTTCCATACAGTTTTCCACCTATTTCCCTGGATATTTTGATGGACAGTACTGGCTCTGGTGGGTGTTCCTGGTATTAGGTATGTATAAGTCCTGTTTTTTTCTCTTAAAATAGAATTTAAGGTAGAAGAATCCAACATATTGGCCCACATTTATTAATAATGGCAAATTTTGCACCAATGAAATTGCAAAGGAGAGTTGTGCAAATGTGGGTCTTAAAAGGTGCTCAATGCAGTTAAAATTCTCTGACTGTTAGGGCTTGTTCACACAGCGTTTTCACTCCGTGTTACAAGCGCTCTGTAGATCCATCTCGGGGACCGACAGGACGGACCCAGAGACGGATCTAAACATTTAGCAGTGAGATTGTTTCCATAGCGCAGCTTGGGTCTGTCTTTGAAAGAATTGCATGTCAATTAGTCCGGCTCTGGGTCCGTCCTGTCGGTCCTCGAGATGGATCTAAAAAGCACTTGTAACACGGAGTGAAAACTCTGTGTGAATAAGCCCTAACAGGGATGATATGTCAATCACTGCTCACACAAAATGATGATGACGACTCAGGAGAGAGCAAGGAAGATACGCCTACTGGGAGGAGAGACACATACCTGGATTTGAAGCTGTAAGAGAGAGAAAGCACAAGATGCCTGTGAAAGCCCGTAGTGAGACAACCCCTTTAAGTAAATGAGAAGCTTTCACTCATTCGAGCTCTATAGTCTAGTATACTACGCTTTGTAAACCTTCAGTAGTCATGTCAGTGTAAGGACTTGTTCACACTGAGATTATCACTGCGGTCTATGAGGAAGACGCAGCGGCGTTCACATGAGAGATCGCCGCTGCGTGTTTCCATAGCGCAGCTCGGGTCCGTCTGTGAAAGAATTGCATGTCAAAGACGGACCCGAGCTGAGCTATGGAAACATGTCAATTCTTTCAAAGACAGACCCGAGCTGCGCTATGGAAACACACAGCGGCGATCTCTCATGTGAACGCCGCTGCGTCTTCCTCATAGCCCACAGTGATAAAGTCACTGCTAATTGTTTAGATCCGTCTCTGGGTCCGTCCTGTAGGTCCCGAGACGGATCTAAAAAGAGCTTGTAACACGGAGTGAAAACGCTGTGTGAACAAGCCCTTTAACTGCTATGAGTCGTATATTGTTCCACTAATTTGCACCTTTTATAACCTTTGCCTTTCGTGAATAAAAAATGTATTATCAGTATTTGAGAAAAGATGCTACAGAATTGTTATGTACAGAAAACACTGGTATTTACTAAAACAGTCATGTCAAGAATTGCCACAGGTTCTCTTTAAGTTGTGTTCTCTGACTCGCCTTTTGAAGTCTTTTTGCCCTGTGGCAGTTAAAGGTTGAAAGAACTTATTTCACCTGTAGAAGCTGGGCAGCCTTAGGCCTCGTTCACACGGCTTATTTCGGACGGATTTGCCGACGGATTGACGATCGTCAATCCGTCGGCAAATCCGTCCAAAATAAGTCACAGCCTATTTTCTATTGATTTCAATAGAAAATACGGCGCGTCGTTGACACGACGCACAAAACTCCGTTCCGGATTGCCGCCGCGGATTGACGACGGCAAATCCGGACGGAAAAAACAATTCACATGTCAATTATTTCCGGACGGATTCACCACCTACAATGATTGTAGATGGTGAATCCGTCGGGAAATCAGTTCCAAATACTTCCCACACTTAGTGGCCCTTATTTGCAACTGATTTTCAACTGATTTCAGAACGTATTTACATCGGAAATCCGTTGTAAATACGTTCTGAAATAAGCCGTGTGAACGAGGCCTTAGGGTATGTTCATACGGCGTGTTTAATCTGGTTTTGGATCCTCTATAGATGTGTATTTGGATCTGTGTTTCGGACCTAAACACGCATCTAACGATGTGTTTTACATTGCCGATGCGTGTTTACATGCATCTTTGTGATGCGTTTTTCGGATCCATTCAAAGATTTGTCATGTCAATTCTTGATCCGTTTGACGCAGCAGACACCCTATTTAAAACTATAGGGTGCGTTTCTGCTGCTGCAGAAACACATCCAAACGCTCACCTGCGTGTTGGATGCGTTTTGGATGCGATTTACGCAGCGCTTTTGAATGCATTTTTTGGATCCAAAACTAATCCAACACGCCGTGTGAACATATCCTTAAACCCCTTGTCAACAAAATATTCATAGTAGATCACCTCAACCTATGTGACCGGCATCTGTTTGGAGAGAAGGGGTCCCTAAACCCTTGTCCTCACTTGTGCCATGGATGAATAAAACAGAGGTGGCCAGAATTCTTATTGGAATACATGGTTGGAGAGACACATGCATGGCCACCTCTCTGTTCTGTGAAACCACAGCACAAATGAGGACAGAGGTAAGGGTTATACAATACATAGAAACCTCCAAAGAAGCATTTATGCTATCAACAATACATGAAAAAACTTTGAGATTCTTAGTTCACACGTTTTGATCAAAAAATGCTTAAGCCACCCCCGGCTTACAACGGGATCTCAAGGCGGGTGGTCCTACCTCTCACTAGAGTCAACAGACTTCTCATAGGGTCAACCGACCTCCATAATCCAGAAAGAAAAATTAAAAAAAGCACCAACCCTGCAAGAGTACTGCACTGATGTAACAACCTGTGGAGGTGGTAAGGGGACCCCAATTCACCTGTCAGACATTTTGGGCATATGCTGGTGATATGCCATACACGCCAGAAATGAGACGACCCATTTAAAAAAGCCGTCACAGGCAGCCAGTTTCATTATGTAACTAACATCCTGAACTGCCTTAAAAATGCAATGGAGCCTTCCTTGCTCTCTACTCCAGCAACCTCATCCGTTTTTTTTACAAAGTAAAGAGAGCACATTTTCTCCACTAAAATGCATCCTGAATATTATGTTTTTTGACATAATGCCATTTAGTAGCTCTGCTGCTACATGAGGCACATCCATGGATACAACATAGATACATATATTAACTATATGGAGAAAAAAAAAATCTATATGTAAAAAAGATGTCTGTGGATGTTGAAGTCCTTGTCCAACCGGTTTCTTGTACCAAACTCCCAAGCGATTGCTGGTCACACTTCCATATGAACCTGATGAGCCCTTCATTTGGGTCTTTTGCACAGGACCATGTGGTGTCATGTGTTTTTTTTTTTAAGTGTTTCTCAATAACAATTAAAGTATATGTTTTTAGAAATATTTTTGATGTTGCTTGTTTTTATTAGGTGTACATTGATAACTTAGGGGGACATGTCCCAATATGCAAGCGCCTCTTTTTGGTCTATTTTGCAGCAAAAACACTTTTGACGCCATATTCTCGATGTAAATGAACTGTCGTACACCAAAACTAGGCGCATTATACGCCGGGCACAACACATTGTATTGCGCCTAAAAAGAGAGGATCGGACTTTACACTGATTTAACGCACGTGAAAACTGCCGCGGCACCGCCAATTTTCAGACATGTCGCCCTTAGTCCAATGCAAATAGAAAAAGATAAGGTCAGCTCACCTATAATGCAGGGTGGATCCACTAAAAAGCGCACGTCCTCTGCTCCAGCTGCATATCCTTGAAATATAGTCCACACACACGAAGATAGGACAGCGCACAAAAAGTGGTCCAAAAGTGATATAAAATCAAAATTTATTGTATACCAAAGTAAAAATCCAATGGAGGCATAAATACAGGGAAGTATGGTGTAACACCTCAATCAAAGTCTAACGCGTTTCGGGCATATCTTGCCCTTAGTCCATACCTATCCTGTATTCCTACCAAATGAGGCTTAAATGTTAAAGATAGAAAAAACTTTAAGAAATATTTAATCTATTCTTCATTTTGGTTCCAATTCTTGAATTGGTCTAGTAAATAATGCATGACTTGTGTTATCATTTGGGGTCAAATACCTTAGCAGCCTTCAGTAATGTAGGTCTACTCACAGTGTCCATCATATGAGTTGTTGCATAGAATATAATCTCATATATATGCAATCTTTCCTTCTAGGGTTCCTCTTGTTTCTCCGAGGCTTCATTAATTATGCAAAAGTTCGGAAGATGCCAGAAACTTTCTCAAATCTCCCCAGGACCAGAGTTCTCTTTATTTATTAAAGGTGAGTTACCGGAATAGCCTTACGCTTTCATAGTCAGTGTCTAAATAATGATTTTACTGTGTATGTAATATGAAAAACAGTAGCCTCTGTATTTGGTACAGCTCTACTTGCAATTATTATCAGCCACTAGAGATCCGGTCAAAAGGGTCCGTTGTGTTTTGAGATATAGGTGCAGGGACAGGAACTGTGTGTTCTGCAATGTTCTTTGACGTCACCATTTGATGCATTACACTAGGTGACACGTGCAGTACATCCATTGCCTAAGGGAAGTAGACCTGATCACTGATGTGACTTATCATATCCGTTTTTCATTGCAGTGTTTTCGTCCCTGCCTTCCTGCCTCTACAGAGATCCCATACAAACTGATGGACGGCAACCTCATCTGCAGGAAGAGACTCGTAGATCCAAACACCGAAGATTGAAAATACAAATCTACTTTGTAAAGATATGAAAAAAATAAAAGTCCTTTTAAAATAACGAAATAACATCCGTAGGCAAAGTTACCGTCGAAGAGGAAGGAGAAAATAAGCATTTCCTTTTGTTTGTTTTTAGGTGTAAACTTTGAATAGTTCTTGCAGAATTTTGTTGTTATTCTTCTGGAATCATTAGTGGCAACTGTTTAAATCAAAGCTATTGCAATCAAGTTTGTGAAGTACTAATAAAGCCTTATATATTGTTTGTAAAACACAAAGAGAACATTGACCTGCACTCCTTCTGCCAGCAGAGGGCAGTCTCGCTTTATCTTGTTTTTCCATATTCTTCATTCGACTGCCGTACAGATGTTTTTGTGTGTTGTACTGTGCTCTGCTTTGGGGGAAAAAAGTAAAAAGGCTTTAGACTTGACATATACTTATTCATTTTACAGCGCAATCTCTAGATTATACTAGACTTGCTTTTGCAAATGAAGGACGTTTAGAATTAGACCTGCTATTCTTAGTATATGTAGATCTCCATGTAGGCATTCACATCCGTTACCTGCGTTTGAGCATGGTGAACCATTATTCATAGGGGTGCAGACTTTTGTCGTGTCAGATGACAAATTTCAGTCTTATGAATATTAAAAATTGTGATCTCTACACTTTTAAGAGAACCTGTGCCATCTCCTGACCTATCTTGTTCTCCATGAAATAACAATTCTGCAGCATCTCCTCAATGGGTTTGTTCACACGGCGTATTGGGGAGCGTACAGTACGCGCCGCAATACTCCGGGTATTTTGGAAGCACCTGCTGATCAGCGCGTAATTCCAAAGCACGGGGGTCAGCCCCACTGACATGCATTGTCAGCGCGCCGCAAACAAATGCCATGTCACTTCTCTCCCTGGGCGTACGATACAATCGTATTGTACGTGCGGGGAGATGACGCGTAATCCATAGCTCTATATGGGAGCTATGAATTACCGTAATTGTGATGCGCATTTCACCATGTATAAAGCGCAACACGCGGCGAAATGCACACACAAATACGCAGCAAAATAAGCCGTGTGAACATATCCTTATAACTCTGTGTCGTGCTGTTCCTCTGTTCTTTTTAGAAATGTATTTCTGAATCTGTCAGGTGGGTGTTACCATTAAAATTTTAAAAGGGCTGTGTCCCTGCACACACTGACTCTGTCAGCATTGATTGGACAAGACTGTGCAGGAACACAATCCTAGTTGGGAACAACCAACTGTCAAGATTGGGAATAAATTTCTAGGAGAAGTAATAGAGGAATCACACAACATACAGATCTAACAAAATCTGCTCCAAAATTGTTATTTCATGGTAAATAGTAGTATGTACTAAAACCAATGTCAGGAAGCCCTATTTAAACGTGGAAGCTGCTAAACCCCGGAAAAGGTACATTGTCTGAATGAATCATTGTCCATTTAAGATTTGTCTCCAGTGATAAGTTTCTTTAATTTTATCACCACATGAGACAGCTAACATAACAGTTTGGTTATCTACATTATACAAATTTTTTTTCTTAAATGACGATTGTATCTGTCTAAAATTAGGGGCTATATGTGCAGCAGTTGTAAATATCTACTTACATTCAATGGGAATCGTGTTGGCAGTTTACATCAATGTCCAGTACACGGTGAACAGAAGCAGTGGTCATTGTCCCTGGGCCATAATCTTGGCCTCTCCTACGTGTATTATACATCTTTTTATGGCATGCATTTTAAGTCACATATATCGATTTTATGGCAGTGTTTGAGCCGAGTGGATATAAAAGGGAGGAGAAATATCCTTTCTGGCTTTTGCTCACAGAACTGCATCAAAAACTGCACGTGTGATTAAAGCCTAACAGATGTACGGAAATAGACAACTGCTGCATGCAATACTTAGAATACAGGACGTCCTGAAATGTTAACTATTGTCTATACCAAATCCAAAGAATATTTTTTTCTTTTTTATGTCAGTGGAAGCTGATGATTTTGTAGAATATAGGATGAAATTTAACTGGATGAACTAAAAGTAGCCGTTAGGCATCAAAATGATAACCCAAAGCTTGATTATTCCAACTGGAAGCAAATTCATTGAGAAATTCAGCTTACACACTTGCAGGTAACACTGGGGAATCTATGGGCTCGGATCTCCATTAATTTCCAGAACAAAGGTGCTATGATACTATATAAAGCACCCAAATCCCTTCATAGAGTTACGATGAGAGATTTCCAATGGTGCAACAAAGGGGTTTAGCTGTTCTATAATCTTAGGAACTGGAGGAAGTATAAGCTTTAAGATTCTACTATTGTGATCTTCTAATAAATCTCATGGACGTTTAGGGTTGGTTTTACCTTCAATTTAATTGACCTTTCTAATCTTCTGTTGCAAATGTGGCTGTCCTGTATGTATCTTGCCAGTGATATATATTGGAGGTAGACATATTTTGGTGTGAACCAATATTCTTCAGTTTCATTAGGATAATGGTACTGATGGAAACTGAATACTGGTTCTGTCTTTAGAATAGCTCCATCATCTGTATTTTCAACAACAAACACATTCAAATTTGATGTTTAATGCACTAATACTGTGTACAAAAGCCATTACTTTGCAGTTCTAGTCAGGAAATAATTTCCATCCCAGAAATGGATGTAAACTATTGAATAAATGTGAATACCTAAAATTCATGGTATTGTATGGCAGTCATTGGCAGAAAATGGCATCTCTACTCAAGACATATTCTGTTGTCATTGACTCTAACCTGCACATTGGACTTTTCATGGTCCAGTCATCTGGAAATTAAGTAGCTGGATGTATTTTTTATTTAACAGGGGTCGGGTTGTCTGTAATGCATTGGGTGGGGGTAATACATAACATACGTGTTCTTTCATGTGCTTTAAAATCTGTAAGCAAAACGTTGCATTTTGTGTAGACTGATATGCACCTTTATTTGCCGTGAGGCAATTCACTTTAAAATTTTACTATGTTAAAAGTGTAAATATAGCAGAACATTAATAAATGTCACTTATGTAGCAATTCTCAGAGTACACTTATTAATATGTGTTTAAGAGTAAACATGTCTTTACTGATTTGTCAATGGAGGCAAAACATTTTTTTTCATCGGTGTCATTTTGGATACTCATACTGCTGTGTTTTTTCTTAACTTCCATATTATGAGATGGCCAGCTTTGGAAGAAAACAAAACGTTAATTTGTAATACTCTTTTGGGAGATGTTTATGTTGTACAAGCAGTTACCTCGCCCCAGGATGGTGACTGTAATAGAAAATGCATTAACTTAAAGGGGTTTTGCCACCATGTAATGTTGACGTGGGAACCTCCAAAATGGGTATTTAATCACTTTTCTAAATATGTGATTAAAAAAAGTGAAACTCTGAGGGCTACGCATTTCTCAACCCCCTTGGTTACCACAAAGCCTCCCCCAGTCACGACCCAGGAGCTGAAAGGCCGCGCTTGCGTGAATCACTTCTTATTGATGACAAAGGGAGAATGAATGGTCTTTTAAGGCACCCGGGTAGCAATTGTTTTCTTTGTATACAGAATAACTAGCTGTAGTGTTATTAGATCCCTGCTTTATCTGAAAGAAGAAGTTTCAATTGCTGTTTAGAATAGGTGTTCTTTTTTTGTATACAGAATTCACAAGTTAAAAGTTTGATTATTTGATTTAAAATGTCACAGGATCCGTTTTTGCAGGCCTGTGCTCTGGCTGTGTGTGTCTGTGTGCGTCTCTGTCTTGCTGCTGATTTGTTTACATTACATAAGCTGCTTAGCAGATAAGGGTTTTTCCTGACAGTGCGTCTGAGGCTCTGTGTCTTGCTGTATTGAATCCATGTTGTACTGTTTATTAGTTCACTTAAGTTTTGAGACGCTCCCTTGGATTCCTCACTCCCCCTCCCCTCCCCCTCTCCATGCAGCTTCATGACTCAGCGTGATTTGTTGACATCTTGCTCTCATACTGAACGGAGGTCAGTACTTGGTCTGGTGGCAAATCCCCTTTAAGAGCAGAGGTCTTGTTGCAGGACGACTGCAATCTACTGTATATACAGTTAATACTAAAGTGAAGGAAATAATTATTTGATCCCTTGCTGACTGTGTAAGTTTGCCCACTGACAAAGACATGAACATTCTATAATTTTAAGGGTAGGTTAATTTTAATATTGAAAGATAGAATATCCAAAATAATATCCAGAAAATCACATTGTGTAAACTATATAAATTTATTTGCATTTTGCAGTGTAAATAAGTACTTGATACCTCTGGCAAATTAGACTTAATACTTGGTTGCAAAGCCCTTATTGGCAAGCACAGCAGTCAGACATTTTTTGTAGTTGATGATGAGGTTTGAGCACATGTCAGGAGGAATTTTGGCCCACACCTCTTTGCAGATTATCTCTAAATCATTAAGATTTTGAGGCTGTCGCTTGGCAAATCTCAACTCCCTTTAGGCTGATCGCTCACCTTCCTCATGATCGAGGATACCCCATGAGGGGAGGCAGTCATTTTATATTTCTTCCATTTTCTTTTCTATTGCACCAACAGTTGTCTCCTCAACCAGCATCTTACTTAAGGTTTTGTAGCCCATTCTAGCTTTGTGCAGGTCTATGATCTTGTCCCTGACATCCTTAGAAAGCTCTTTGGTCTTGCCCATGTTGTAGAGGTTAGAGTCTGACTTTATTAATTTAGCTGTGAACGGTCCTTTATAAAGGTGACTGTTTATGACAGCTGTCTTTAACGCAGGTAACAAGTTGAATAGGAGCGTCTGACTGGTCTGTAGGAGCCAGAACTCTTATTGGTTGGTAGGGGATCAAATACTTATTTCTCTCAGCAAAATGCAAATAAATGTATATAATTTATATCATGTGATTTTCTGGATTTTATTTTGGATTTTCTATCTCTCAATGTTAATATTAACCTACCCTTAATTATAGACTGTTCATGTCTTTGTCAGTGGGCAAACTTACACAATCGGCAAGGGATCAAAGAAGTGTTTCCTTCACTGTAAGTGGAATTAGGCATTATCGTTGTATTGCAAACGCATCAGCTATTTGGAATACATAAAATACCAAAGACAAATCAACATGGAGCTCCCTCAGTGTATTGCCCCACTGGCCTGCTGACTGAATTTTCACTCTGAGGCTTTTCAGTGTAACAAAATAGGTTCTATCTTACACTGCTGAGTGCAGCGTGAATGGATGACTTCTTCACCACCCCCTTCTTGATGCTGCCTACATCACGCTGTACTAGACTTCAATGTTGGTGCTGAATGCAGCAGAAGCAGCTGGCCACAGGTTGTTGAAGCAGGTGCCAAACGCGCAGATTAGTGTAGTGGGAGCCGCTTTCTGCTATACTGCTGCATAGGGGGGGTTAGTTTTGATAAGACAGCCTTCTCACCCTCACACACACATTTGGTACCTCCCACACCAAACTACATTTCTGTACAGTGCTTTGATGTGGTTGCTGGCTGAGTGTAGCAGTAGCCACACTGTTACACCGGCGAGTAGTTGGAAGGCATTGTTTTCCCTCATTGTCACCCTCCTCTGTTACATATAAATTGCTTCTCCAGCCCCCTTCTCTCTCACATACAGAATGCTATATGGCACCTTTTCTGTTACATATAGACCACTTTTTTTGCCCTCGCCTCTATAGACTTCTGCTCTGATCTTCCCATCTCACTTATGAAGTGCTGCTCATGGTCCCTCCTTTCTTACATGTAGAATGCTGCTTATGTCCCCTCCTCACCTATAGACTGCTGCCATTTCCTCTTTAACAAACTGCTGCTCATATTCCACATAAATACTGCTGCTGTGCCCCCAATCCCACTGATCTCCATGCTTGTGTCCTCACAGACCTCCCATCCTTCTCCTGTTACTACATACAGTACTTACATGGTTCCTTCTCCATGGTGTTGTGCAGTGTAATTAGATCTACAGGACCTTCAGTGACGACCTAGTTACATAGGTCCTAAGAGCTAATTATACCTACAGTGCAGGCAGTCATGGTGGACTTGTAAAATCGTGGTCGGCAAACAAACAGAGTCTCTAACTCTTTACTGTAAATTTAGAACAAATGAACAGGGTAATAATTGCATAAAGTTATTCGGGTAACTTGTATGCCAATACAATGGTTCAGTCCTTATACGAGGTCACACTTCGGTGGCACGGGAGACTCTCTCCGTCCACACCTGCCCTGAGACCTCAAAGGTAACTCTCCTTTTTGCTGTATTTGCAGGGGCTCTAGACAACCCTTTCCCTTTCCCCTTAACAAAAAAAGGACACACAAGTTCCCCCCTTTCAAAAGGGGAACCCCCCACACCAACCCCCTTCTGTTTCCCTCTCATCTGCTGTCTCAACACCCCTTTTTCTTCCTTTCACTCTGACTCTCCACTTTTCTCCTACGCTTCCCCAACTGCTGTCTTTTTTGATAGATTCCCTTTTTGCCAACCACACTTTTCCCCTCTGTGTTCTGGCGCCTTACGGGGCAAGAGGAACACAGCGCCCCTTGCCCGGGGCCCTTTTGTAGGTACCACAATTAAACAAAATTTCTTAAATACAAAATAATGTATGCAGCCCCCTGCACCACCTTCTTCTTCCCCCTAACACTTTTAAATGGTCTTCACCCAGAAATTGACCCAACCTTTGGGTGTCTTTTGTACCCAATATATCACTGAAAATGTAATCCTTTAAAACAAAACCTTTACTTGGATTTTTTTAAAATGTATCAAAAAACACCCTATATATTTCACCACATCCGGGGATGATGTTACATACCGTGTACTACTGTCGGGGAGAAATTTCCCCCTGATGAAGAGCGGCTCCGTTTTTTGACAGACCGTATCACTACATGGGGCATGAACAACCTTTATATCCCAGTTATCCCCAAAGCGTTTTCCCCAGTAATTTCTGGGGTTTTCAGGGGGGTTTAAAAAATCTTCTGGGAAAAAACACTCTATATACAACGCAATTTACAACTACCACAAACCATTAGGGGTTTTGGGTAGATAGTTTTATACTTAGCTTAAATACCTGGATTGAACACAAAATCCTGCAGTCCTCTAGTATGTTGGCACCCAAGATAGAGGGATACAGGGGAAGATTCCCGATCCCTTAAGTATCCTAAAGGCCCCGTAAAGCATACAATATAATCCCCTACTTCATACAAGAGGGGTTTTAGTTTTTTGCCCATTCCCGGGGTTACCATGGCATGTTACAAACATACCACCTCTTTCTTTCGGCGTTCTAAATGCGACTGCGCATGACCGGGAAACGAAGATCCCCTCACTTTTCCCGGGAAACGGGAGAAAACAGCGCTCTATGCGGAAAGCCGGGCCCGCTCCACGCGGTGCCCGGCGTCCATAACCAAGCACTGCGCATGTCAGGACACAAACCCATCTCGTCCAAGCCAACACTATGTTAAAGATTCTACAAAATATGAAACAAGTATGCTCCTGGCTATATATATTGTTAGATTGCCCAAAGAACCAAAATAGTAAGGCTCTTACTTTTATCGACAAACCTCCCTAAATACCGTTTTATTTTAAAAAGTAGTGACCACTTTATGCCGGGGCAACTATATGTTGGCAAACAAATACAGTTTAAATTGGGGAAATTTTCCCGGGCAACGTTTAAGATATAGGGGTACAAAAATTCATTGTCCCAGCTGACATATATTTTCCAGACTGTAGGGAATCAAGAAAAATAATAAAAAAGTGATATGCTACTGATACATAGTTGGTCAAACTCAAAGAATATTTTGTAAAGCAGCCACTGTGGAGAGGGGGAACGGGACAAAAAAATGAACACAGCCCCAAAAAAGGGAAAGTCTTATTAAAATTAAAAAAACCCCAAATTGCAAAGCCCTCATTGAGGCCCTTTGGTTTAACCTAATCCATACGATAAACCATTTGGGCCTCCTTACTTTGTATTCGTCTACCCCAATCTCCTCCTCTAGGAGATGGTCTCACAATTCTAGAATCACAAAGCGCAGAGATTCACATTCTCCATTATGATTTTTCCCAAAAAACACAGGGCCAAAGCCCGGGCATTTTCCCCTCCTTTCGAAATACCCCCCCCCAATTTTTGCCCACCCTTTTTTTAAAAAATTCCCCCTTTTTTTTTCCAATGAAATTTAAGTGGGCAGGGGCATGTACCCCATATAGCCCTACTCCCTCCGTCTTACATTTTGGGAAAAAATCACGGATAAAGAATTGTTTGCCATTTTGAGGCACTTGTAAAGGGCTTTTTTTTTTGAAATATTTGGACACCCTACACACTCTGTCCCCTTTTTGAACATGCCTATGGGGCCCTTTTAAAAACCCAAAAGTCCCCCTTTGGGGAAGGTTTTTGGTGCATAAGGGATAGGGTAAAGCCCAAACTTTGATGGATCTACCTCTCCGATATTTAATTGGGGGGGAGTTGGAGGAATTATCCCCCCCAAGTCCTGACCCCAACTTTCAAAATCCCCCAAAAATATTTTTTTCAAATATTTTGTAACTTCAAGATTTCTATCATAAAAGGGTTTCAACATCGTCCCTTTATTGTTATCAACATCTTTTTAAAAATTTTGCCCTGTGGGGAAAATTTTGTCCTATTTTTTTTTTGTGAAATACCCAAAAGGCTGATTCCAGGACTTTGGGGGGGTATCCCATTGGGGAATCTCTCTCTCATAAAACCTGTTTGCCCCTTTTAAAAGGGTCCTCGTCTCTAAGAAATTTTTCCTCTTCACTCTCAGAAACGGGCCCTTGGGGTTATTTCCCTCTCCTACAGGGTAAGGGGATATAATTTTCCCCAGTTTAAACAACTTTTGGGTTTGCTGGGGTTTTTTTCCTAACAATCCTTATGAATTTTGCCCTTTGCTTCCTTGATGATAAAAATATCTAAAAAAGGCAAACATCCCCTCTTGTTTTTTAAAATGTGAAATGCATACCAATATTGTTGTTATTAAGTTGTGCAAAAAACTCCTCAAAATGACTTTTTTGTACCTTCCCAGAGAATATGATGTCTCAATGTACCCCCCCCCAAAAAAAATATCTGGGGGGGCCATTGATCATCCCCCCTTTGGGAAAACTAGGGTGGCCCCCCAACCAGCCCGGGAACAATTTGCATATGCGGGGGGGGCAAAGCTTCCCATTGCGGGGGCCCCTGACGGGTGGAAGGTCTTTTTGGGAAAAAGACAAAAAAATTTAATGTCTTAAAAACGAAGTCAAGTATCAAATTTAAAAAAGGGCCCATTGTGACCTGAATTAAACACTCCTTGAGACAAAAAATATTCAACTCCCTGAATGCCAATTTCATGTGGGATATTACTAAAAAAGGGTTTTCTACATCTAGGGAGCCCAGATATACTTCTTCCCCGCCTGAAAATTCCCATCTAATCTACGCAAGAGATCCGAAGTATCCCCTTATGTACAAATGGCAGGGGTATTTAAACAAACCCCTGTAAAATGCTATCTATATAGACCCCTACTTTTTGCGAAAATTGATCCAAACACCTAACTAGGGTCTACCCTTGAGTGGGGTACATCCCTTAGGATTTTGGGGATTAAAAAAAAAGCCCGGTTTTTTGGGGATTAAAAGGGCATCATGAATTTAAATTTTTGTTGTGATATGAGGCCCATTTCAAAAACCCTCCAAATATTTTTCCAATTCCATAGTAAACTTTGATGTTGGAAACCGCAGAAAACGTGTCATATGCCTTTTTTCCTTAAGGAGATCCCCTACACATCTGGGTTTTACATGTCATGATTTAGTAGACTATATTTCCCCCCTTTTCGGAGGGGTTTTAATTTAAAAATAGATTTAATCCCCCGTTCCAGTTTCTCGCGTGCCTCTAATTCCTCCCTACTAAGGTTATTGTGGAATGGGAAACCCCTGTTTATTTTGATCACGTAACCCCTTTTGAGACAAATTTTCAAAAAAAAATCAATCTCATGTGTACCATCTGACTAGGGGGGATTCTTCTACTTTTAAATTTTTAATTTTGTTTTTCCCTCTCTGATTTTCCCTTTTTCCCCCTAAGGGACAAAAAAGGGGTGTATACCTTCCAATTCTTGTGCGTAAAACCTAGCTGCTGGGATTCTATCTTATCTTTTATTTTTTAAAAAAATTTTTTGCCACTTAAGCTTTCGCCAAAAAAATGTATATCCTTGATCCAGAAAATCATTATACTTGGGGGTTTGGCACAAAGGTTTTAACCCCTTTTGGGAGAATCTGTAAATTTTCCCAAAACTTAATTGGGCACTGTAAGATTAAAGATCTGAAGCTTTATCAATATCATTGTTTCTGACGAAGTCTCAGGGCCCCATCAGGGGCCCCTCCAACCCTCTAAAAAAGGCGGGGGTGGGGTTGGAATTTCCCGGGATTTAGGGGGCATAAAAATCCCCTATGTACCCCCCCCCCTTCCTTTCCCGAATTCTGAAAGGGGACCCCCCTTTTTTAGGTCTATTCCTCTTGTTCTTCCTCCCAGTCCTAGTGGTTTTTGTGAACTAGTACTGAAAATTCTGCTCAGATGACAATACTTCCCTAGGGTAGTGGGGTTTTGATTTCAAAAAGCTAACTCTCCCCTTCCTTTTTAAAATTTCCCGGAGGGCCCCCCTTTAATTTTTGTTACGTTTCCTACCTTTTAAACCTGTCTGATATTTTTCTATGGAAATTTTTTAAAAACTTTGTTCTCTCCTATAAATTTTGGGTCCCCCCAAATTTGGGGTCCTGTTCTATCAGGTTTTTTCAAGGGTAGTAAGGTTTCTTTTAATGTTTTATTTTCCTCCCTTCCCAAAAGGATTTTTTAAACCCCCCGTACCCGAACTATCTATCAATTCTGTTTCCCAATTTTGTCCCCAAGGAAATTTTGACTGTGGGTCTAATGGGGAGGTGTTATGTAGATTCTAATCCACTAGGTAAATGCGGGGGGGGGGTTCAATATAATGCTCCAAAGTTTTTTGCCTCGGGCCCCCAGGGGCTTTATTTTTTTGGATCTATAAAACCGTATACAGTTGTTTTAAAAAAAATCCCTCCAAGTCAGAAAATTCACTTTTTCATACCCCCACCCCAACATCTAAAACACCGCTCTTGCCTCAAATTTTGCCATTTCCTTTAACCACAGGGGCCCCTTTAAAAAACTGGCCTTTAAAACAAAAAACACTGCAAATTTTTATATACACAGAGGATTTTTTAAACCCAAAATATCACTGCAAATAGTAAAACCCCGTTTTAAAAAATAACCTTTAAATTTGGGTTTTTTAAAATAGTATCAAAAAACACCCCCAATTTAAATTACACCACAACCTATGATGTTTTCATACCGTGTACTATCTGTCAGTGGAGTAATCCCCCTGATGAAGAGCGGCCCGCTTTTTTTTACAGGGCCGTATCACAAAATGCGGGAAGAAACACCCCCATATCCCAGTTATCCCAACCCCGTTTTCCCCCTGTAAATTTCCCGGGGGTTTATCAGGGGATTCAAAAAAATCTTATTGGAATAAATCACTCTATATACAACGCATAAATTTTCAACTACCAAATACCCATTAGGGTTTGGATAGATAGATTTTATACTTAGCTTAAATACTGCTGGAAATAACACGATGAATCCTGCAGGTCCAACTATATGTTGGCCCCCCCAAGTAGTTTGGGATACAGGGGAAAAATTAAACCCTGCATCCCTTTTTGTATCCTAAAAAGGGCCCCCGTAATGATACAAATAATCCCCCTTCATACAAGTAGGGTATTAGTTTGTGCCCATCCCTGGTTACCATGGGGCTGTATACTACATACCAGCCTCGTTTCTTTCGCGTTCTAAATGCTGACTGCGCATGACCGGAAGCAAAGATACCGTCACTTCCAAAGCGAGAAAACAGCGCGTCTATCTAAAGGGGGGCCCCCCCACGCGTCCCCCGGTCCAAAACCAAGCACTGGCATGTCAGGCAAAAACCCATCCGTCCAAGCCAACACTATGTTAAAGTTTTCACAAAATAAAAACAAAAGCTCCGGCTATATATATTGTTAATTGCCAATGAACAAAATGTAAGGGCTCTTAAATTGAACGACAAAATCCTCCCTAAATACCGTTAAATTTTAAAAAGTCTGGGGACCACCTTTAGCCCGGGGCAACTATAGGGGCAAACAAATACGTTTTAAAAAAGGGGTTAATCCAGGGGGAACGTTTAAAAAAACGGGGTAAAAAAAAATTCATTGTCCTCACTTTTCATATATTACCAACTGTAGGTAACAATGAATATAATAAAAAAAGTGATATGCTACGAACATAGTTGGTCAAACTCAAAGAATATGTTAAAGCGGTTTCCCCGGGACAACAAAATATAAGCCAGGGGCATACTGTTTCATATTTTAGAATCTTTAACATAGTGTTGGCTTGGACAGGGGTTTTTTTGGGCCTACATCGCATGCTTGGTTTTTGGCGCCGGGGGACCGCGTGGGCGGCCGGCTTTCCAGCAAACGCGCTGTTTTCCTCCGCTTTCCGGAATGACGTATCTTCGCTTCCTCATGCCAGCTCACATTTAGAACGCCGAAAAAAAAAAGGCTGGAGAAATAAAAATGCCTAGGAAAACCCCGGAATGGCACAAACTAAATACCACCACTTTTTATAAGTAGGGGGTTTTAAAAAAGTATGCATTACAGGGGCCCTTTTGGGTACTTAAGGGGTCAGGGGTAACTTCCCGTATCCCTCTATCTTGGGCCCAACATCAGATGGACTGCAGGATTCATCGTGTTTAATCCACAGTATTTAAGCTAAGTACAACTTCTATCCCCCAAAACCCAATGGTGAAGTGGGATTGTAAAAAACTTGTATATAGAGTGATCTTATTCCCCATAAGATTTTTTTTAAACCCCTGATGAAAACCCCAAAAATTTCATGGGGGAAACGGTTTTATAACTGGGGTATAAAGGTTTTCAGCACGCATGAGTGATACGGGCTGCAAAAAAAGCGGAGCCGCCTTCTCAGGGGGATTACTCCACGACAGAAGTACACTTTTGTAACACACCAGGTATGTGGTGATAAAATAAGGGGGGTTATTTTTTTATACTATTTTAAACAATCCCAAATAAAGGTTAGTTTTAACAGGGATTTTCTTTTTCAGTATATATTGGGATAAATCCCTGTGAAAAATAAATTTCATTTTTCATGTTGTACTCCAACCACCTGGTGGCAGAATTTCTGTTACAAACTGACACAGGACACACTAAGACAAATAAATATTAGACTAGTAGATGGCCTGTCCCAGGACGATGACTATAATATAAAATGTATTCACTTAAGAGCACAGTTATTGTCCCGCGACAACGATTGCAATATATATCCATGCTTATGGTGCAGGACTTTAGTATGGGCACTGAATGTATATACAGAATGCTGCTCCAGCACCCTCCTCTCTTAAACATCTGTCACATATAGATCGCTGCTCATGCCCCCTCCTTTGTCACATATAGACTGCTGCTCATGACCTCCTAGTGTCACAAATTGTCAGCTGCTCATGACTCTTCCTTTCTCAAATAGAGACCGCTACTCCAGCCCCCTCCGCTGTCACATATAAAATGCTGTTCATGGCCCCCTCCGCTGTCATATAAAAACATTGGCTTATGGTAACCTCCTCTGTCACATATAGACTACTGTTCCAGCCCCTTTCTTTATCACATATAGACTGGTGCTCTAACCCCTCTCCTTTCTTCCACAAAGATGTCTTCTCAAGCTCCCTCTTCTGTCACATATAGACCACTTTTCATGGCTTCTCTGTCAAATACAGACCACAGCTCATTGCACCTCCTTTCTAACATATAGAATGCTGCTCATGTCAATTCGTCTCTTACATATAGACTGTTGCTTATGGTTTCCTCTCTGACAAACAGACTGCAGCTCATATTTTATATAAACATTGCTGTTGTGCTCCCCTCACTTACATCTATGCTTCTATCCTCCATGCTCCCCCTATAGTTTTGTCACAATTTGTGCAAAACCTCCGCAAAATATAGAATAACATCTGCATCCCCCTGGCTTTCCTCTTCCCTCTCACTTATCAGCTGTGTCTGCGTCCAGAAGATTGGTTCACACATATAAATATATACAGTAAATTCCATGGTTCCATGCTTACTGTGCAGCACTTCAATGTGGGTGCTAAATGCACACACAGACTGCTGCTCATGACCCCCTCCTGTCACACATTTACCACCACTAATGCCTCTTCCTCTCTCACATAGAAACTTCTGCTCCATCCCCCTCCTTTTACACAGACCACTGCTCATGGACCCTCCTTTCTTATACATAGAATGCTGCTTATATCCCCTCCTCTCTTACATATAGACTATTGTTCATGTTTTGCTTTAACACTGCTGCCATGCCCCCCTCACTGCTCTCCATGCTCTTGTCCTCACAGAACCCCTCTCCTTACCTCTGTTTCTACATACATGGTTCCTCTTCCATGAACTTGTGCTGCGCAGATTAATTAGATCTGCAGGACATTTGGAGACATTATAGTTACATAACAAAGGCCCTGTAGAGCTTTTTATGTCTATGGTGCAGACAGGGGTGGTGGCTTCCCTGTAGTAAATGCCTCAGCATGTCATGTGGCGATCCAACAAAATGGTGGCAGTTTTTCTGTTACAATATTACACAGGACACACTAGGGGATTTATTTATATACTAATGTATAGCCTCTTCCAGAATGGGGACTGCAATAAAAAAAATGCATCTACTTAAGGGCAGAGTTCTTGTCCCAGGACACAACTGTAATCTATATGTATTGTGTCAGAGCAACCTCAGGTGGTCCCGTGTCCCTGCCGTTAGGTGTTGTACAGCAGGAGACCTGCAAGGTACGTGCTACCAAGGTGTCTGGCTTCAGTAGAGAAGCTAGCAGTTTTGGGTCAGAAACCACAGGTTACTGACATGTGGTATTTAGTATAGCTGCAATGCAGCTTATACTGGCTGGCTTTTTCGGACGTGTTGTAGTATTGGTTTGGAGGCTATTCCCACTTCTAGGCTTTTGGGGCCTAGTAAAACCTGTTTCCCCAGACACCAAGAGGGTGTGTTTTGGTACCTGGAGCTGGGATCAACGCCTGAGCTGAGGAGGAAGCTCTGACCAACTGGTTTGAGTGAAGCCTGTGTGTTCCAGAGACATTTGTGAGAAATTATTTTGTGGTGCTGGGCCCAGACCACGGATAAAGAGGGACCCCCTATGTGTTCAGTTAGTTACCAGAGAAAGGAGAATTATGTTTATGCTGTTTTGCTTTCTGTACTTTATCCTGCTGAAGGAATAAAGCTGGCTGAGGTCACTTTACAAAAGAAGCCTTGTCATCAGAATGACATTTTTGTGCCAAAACCAAAGCTGTGATCCCAGAGCTGAGTGACCAGCGGGACTGCCAAGTTGGTGTTTGAATGTGATTGAGTGCCTACTGTGTGTGTGTATATATAAACAAAATCCTCCTTCATCTGGTCACTAACTCAACACATAGATGGTCCTTCTTTATCTGTGGTCTGCAAAACAATTTCTCACAAATGTCTCAGGAATGTACAGGCTTCACACAAACCTTTTGGTCAGAGCTTCCTCCTAAGCTCAGGCGTTGCTTCCAACTCCAGGTACCCAACCACACCCTCTTGGTGTCTGGGGAAACAGGCTTTAGTAGGTCCCCAAAGGCCTGGCAAAACCTGGCCTGGAAGGGGGTATAGCCTCCCAACCAATACTACAATTTGCACTTAGCAATCAGCATCATGCTGCACACCCTTGTACACTGCTTAAATGTGGCCGCTGAGTGCAGATGGAGGGGGCAACCACAGGTTGGTGAAGCTGGAACAGCTGAGCCAAATGCTCAAGCCAGTGTAGTGGGAGCAGCTCTACACTTTACTGGTAAGTAGGTGGCACGGCATCATTCTCCCTCTATCTCCACCTCCCTGCTAGGGGAAATGCAGTATTTTCAAACAGGGGTTTACAACTCAGGCCCCTGCTAGTATATCGTTTGCTAATAATTGAAAATAATGGTGCTGCACACTGGTGGTAGATGTAGGATGCTTCAGTGGAAGGATATAATTTCCCAGTAGTAATCCAAATGAACTCCATAGCACACCTCCGAATGTACAGTATACTCACATTAGATTGAAATCCATCTATTGTGTAAATTAGACAATAGCAAGTTCAGAGACATGAATCAACATTTCAGTTGTGGACCAGCAGTCTCAGGGCTTTAACATGAGGAGGGAAAGAGATCGACACCACTGGAGCAGCGAGCTCCACTGTGTTTAGTATCTCAGCATGGATGGACTGCATATGAAGTGTTTCCTTTGTCACTTTTAAAGGGGTTGTCTCGCTACAAGAATTGCTTTTTATGTTAAAGATCTTGCAAAAACAAGTCACTTTGCAATATATGTCCTTTAACTCCTTAACGTCCGCCCACCGTCTTTTGGCGTCGTTGCAGACATTGGAGTTTGCGGCGCTGAGATCGGGGATGTACTACACAGCCCTGATCCCAGAGCAGCTCCTGTTCCCCGATGCTTTAACTCTTTGATTGCAGCGCAGCGCAATCAAAGGTTATCCCTGATCTGTCGGGTGATCGCAACACCCGGCGACCAGACAGAGCCCAGGGAATGGCGGCACAGTCAGCCCTGGGGACTTAAAGTAGCCCCAGGGCTGTCTGTGTAAGAAGCTAGTGATCAGTGCAGACTGTGTGCTGTCCTGATCACTGCCTGTGTCAGACTGACACAGATTATAGTGTATTAGCATATATGAATATGCTAATACATTACTAAGTGAAGAAAAAAAAAAAAAGTAACACAATTCTGCCTTCATGGGATTTAAAAAAAAAAAAGTAAAAAACATACAATTTAATAAAAAAATAATTGTGCATACATTACACACACAAACAAACCTACACACATTAGGTATCCACATGACCGTAATAGCCTGTAGAATGAATCTAACAAGTTATTAAGTGTGAAATGTGAATGGTGTAAAAAAAAATTGAAAAAAAATTCTGCAATTATTTATATGTGAACTTAAACTATTCCCCCATAAAGTACAACTCGTCTCAAATAAAACAAGGCCTCATACAACTGCGCCATCTAAAAAATAAAAAACTTACCACTGCTGAAACCCAAGGAAGCAAAAACTAAAAAAAATGTTCTGGTCATTAACTACTTTTCAGACGTTTGGCTTAAGGGGTTAACAGTATCCTACATATTCTGAGATATCCCCTCTTGTATGGGCTGCATTAGCTCCTCAGGTCGCTATAGCTACAGACCTGCCCAATCTCTCATGATAGGCTGCCAGCACTGGTTGCTATAGCTACAGACCTGGCTTCTACTGCAGCCTAGTAGAAGCCAGTAAACACCCCCTGAATTCAAAGTGAAACCAAGAAAACAGGACTGAGGTGAGATGATTCAATGTAGTGAGACAACCCCTTTAAATTTCACGCAGGAAAAAGCACTTCACATGAAGTTCATCCATGCTGAGATGCAATACACACTGGGCCTCGCTGCGCCCGTGGTGTCGATCTCTTTCCCTCCTCATTTTACAGTTCTGGGTCTCCTTGACAAAGGTCACGATGACCGAAATGTCGATTGAGCTGCTTGCTGTTGTCTAATTTACACAGTTGATGGATTACAAAGTAATGTGAGTATATGCATGTAAATAAATTGCAGAATAATGTTTCCTGGCTATGTCACAGGTATCCATTAGAACAACTGATATACTATCCCCAGTTATAGAGGAATACAGCCCCTAGCATTGACTGCAGAGCATATCTGAGTCTAAAGGCAAGCTCTCCAGATCTGCAGCTTAACAATTTACATTCCTGACATGGCCATATTGACCACTGTTACAGCCCCATCCTTTCATCTATAGAACACTGCTCCAGCCATCTCCCTGTGTCATATGTAGATTGTTCATTGCCCCTCCTCTCTTACATATTGACTGCCGCTCATACACCCTCCTCTTTTACACATAGACGACTGTTCCAGCCCCCTCATCTCCTTACAAGCAGACCACTGCCCATGGCCCCATCCTCTCTTACCTGTATGCTTCTGCTGAGGGTTTCCTCTGTCACTAATAGACTGCTTATAGTTTGGCCCAATTTGCTTTCTGTTTTTTAACCTTTTATTTTCATAAGTTATGTACTTTTCAGAAGGAAATTTAAGATGCTTTTAAAAATATTAAATTAAGTATGTGTTCTTTAATTTTTTTTAGGATAATGCCAATATCAATCATTTTAAGGGCATCTGTATATTCTCCATTTCCATGACCCCCCCCCCCGAACCTGGACCTTTGTTATTCTATCTGTTGGTTAAAATTAGGTCCAGATGGCCCCTTCCTCTAGTTGGGTTCTGCACCAGTTGAGAGAGGTAATTATCTTTAGCTTTTGACAAAAAAGTTTTTTTTTATAGAATCTAGAGGTTTAATTTTGACAATTTATATCTAGGTGATAGAAGAAAATCTGCCCTATAGTGATTTACCACATCGTCGATTTTGCCAGTAGTTGATTTCTGTGGATTATATCTGATGGCTTATAACAAAGCCTTAATATTATTAAGTATTTAATGAATTGTTGTCCTTCAGGTATTTCTACCCATAGAGATTCCAAATATTAAATTTCTTACCAAATGTCTTCCTGTGGGCTTTAGTATTTTACAAAAAAGAGCATTTTATCCATCCAGGCATAGCTCTCGTCTATCCATGTCCGCAATATGGATGTTAAGTGTCTTATTCTTGGGGATCCAACTACTGGGACTCAAACCAATCATGAGAATCCAGAATCCAGTGCAACCCTGTTTGAATGGACTGTTGCTCTATTCAAACTTTGTAGGACTTTCAAAGATAGCCAAGCATGGTAGAGTCTGAATTGCAGTGTGCATATTTGACCATTTTAACATTTTGGACTGCCGTTCTCATAATCAGCCTTGGTTCCAGTGTTTAGAACTGCACCAATCAGAAATTGATCACTATCCACTTACTAAGTGTGTCCCTGAGAAAGCATTGATGAAACGTACGTAGGGCATCAGGTGTAATTTATGTGTCGTCATTTCTAACCCGAGTAGGACGAAGCCCCCTTGATTTAATATACTACCTCCCCATGTTTCTATACCTGTACTGAGTTGATATCGTCCATTTGTTGCTTTATTTATTTTGTTCTTTGAATATTGTTTGTATTTTACCCTTAGTAAACCATTGATATTAGATAATGGTATTAAGACCTCTTTTTTCATTCTTCTTTTTGGTATTATGTATTTTTGAGTGACCATGTCATGGTTTGTAATCTTGAATAATACCTGACCAATGTATCCTGTGCGAGCTTTTTATGTGTTAACATTATAACTGCAGGCTAGAAAATAGTATTATTCACACTCCCATTTACCATTTGCAAAATATTCCTAAAATACTCAGAATCAAGAATCAGTGTAAAAAGTAAAAATTTTGCATACTGATAATGTATATTAATTCAGGTACATTCTGGTCTCCACAAACATTAAATATTTACTTTTGCATGATTTTCAGTTAACAAAGACATGCTAATGAGGAACATAGGTGAGTGTTGGAAGATGTTAGTCTGGCTGACCCTCGAGCGCATGTAAGCCGAGTACCGAGGCAGGCATCCCAGAATACAGCGAAGTCACGGACAAAGAGAACGACTACAACACCAGTTAAACAACAGTATGGTTTACTGAACTTTTGAGGAAAGAATGGTAAACAAATCCCCCAAACACTTGTGTACAAACTTGTGCCCGATGCCCCTGTGCTGCACAGCGTGCCACTGGAGATGTATCCATGGGATGCACGATAAGTTTACCTACCCGTGGGGTACGGAAAGGCCGAACACCCTCTACCTTTTAATACCGTACAAAGACAGGAACAATCGTGTGTGGTGCCATTCAAAGGCGCACTTGCGGTGCAGCATAGCAGCTTACAACTTAACCAGCTCTACCTGCTATTCCCAGATATATACAAATAATACAGATTCTCTCACAGGCGAACCAGTCGCATAAATAACAGTGCTATAGCAAGCCCTCTACAAAGTCCTGAATCAGGGGGCGTACTTAGATTAACACTTATGACCTGAAACCAAACCTGCCCTAACTAGGATAACTACAGCCCTGCACACAGTCTTAAGTTTGTTAGCGTGCGCGCGTTTGTTCTGGGTGTACCTGTGATGGCCGGCAGTTGCTGCTCTGAGGTGAAGATCCCCGCTGATGGAGCCAATATCTCAGATGTAGTCGCTCCTCTCAGTGTCTAAGGTGTTCCTTTTGTCCCGGAGCTTTCTTTGCCACACTGTTCTCTCTCTCCGAAACAGTTCACAGTTCAGGGACTAACAAATTCAGGTAAAGCTGAGTCGCTCCTCCCCCAGCATCAGTCCTCTCCTGATCCCTCTGTGTCTTCTCCTGCTATCGCTCAAAATGGCTGCTGCCTTGTGACAGTTAACACAAGTCTCTCATTTGCATACACCAGAAAGCGGAAACAGTGGCACCAAACAGCAGAATGCAACAGAGTACTTTACAATTATAAATGACACATATGATCTTACTTAGTGAACACAGAGAGGCTGTCCCTCTATCCCACACACCAGGTTTTAGCAAGACTAGACCTATCGAAAGCACACAATATGCTTCAAGCCCATCCCTATTATAATACACTCACACATAATCCACTTATGTAATTATGACCAAGTAACTCAACCACTTCTCTTGTATCAAACATTGAATATGGATTTTAATTATTTATATTTAGTATGCCTATGTTGGTGAAAGCATGCTCTGAAACTTGGCAGTCATAATTTCTGGCTAGAAGACTTCTATGAGGCGTTATGGCATAAGCTAGAACTATGTCCTGCACTGGTGTCCACTGGATATAATTAACTATTCATCTGTGGCTTAAGAAGAAGGGGGGCTGAGGAGTCTGACTGTCCCTTTAAGAATCTGGTAGCAACAAACGCACAGTGTCAGTACCAGGTGATACAAAAAACATTGTAGAATCGGTCCATTTTTTTGATGTTCTTCTCTCAGGGATCTCTTACTGATTCAATTAGTAAGAAGCCTGTTATTCTTTTTTTCTGCCCTTTGTATTTCTGTAACTTTTTTGCCTTTTTTATATGTGTCATTGTTCTTACATCCTTTATGTAACCTTTTCTATCACTGTGCCTTTGTGTATTAATTCTTAAAATTAATGTTTGTTCCTTGATGCTCTAACTGTAGCTAGAGTCTTGAAAAGTTACCTTTTGTATGCCAGTGTGCTGAAAGTTTGTCTGATCATGTGTCTAAGAAGAGAGAGGCATTTTGTCAGCTTGCACTTATGAGTGGTGGCAGTGACAAGGATTGTGTGGATGTGTGGGCTGATTTTAGGGTACCATTAGCTCACTAAGCCTAATAAAAGATGTATATGAGAGTGAGTTTGGAAGTGAGCAGTACTTCATTTGTCCTTTTCCAGTTTGATAAATTTTGTTCAGTAGATGAAAGGTCCAGGGGCCACAGGACTGGTTAAGAATCTGATTTATTTACTGGAAATTACTCAAAATCAGAACGTTTTTTTCCCACAGAAGAGACAGACCCTCGGGCCATAAGGACTACTAAAAATTTAGAAGACCAAAAAGAAGCTTAGATCCATGCAGGATGCCAAGTTTGAGAGTTTAGACAGTTGGAAAAAGGTTTCCAATTTACAAAAATGTCTGATTGTTAACTAAAAATGGGGAAACATCTAGAAAAAATATTTGCAGAGTGAACTATTTATTCAATAAAAAGAAACCTGCTAGGACAGACCTCTTAAACCCAACTTCTCTAATGTGAAGTAGCTACTAGGAACTCTTCTTTTTGATTATATGGTATGTTAGAGATCCCATAGATAGGAAGGCTGACATGTTCTTAAAAAACAAATAGAAGGATACAACAATGTCCTTTAAACCCAGTGTATCACTTGTGCTGATCTGGCAAGATCAATTAGAGAATAAATCCAGAGACAAACTTCCTAGTGGACAAGTTTAAGCCTTTATCTCAACTTTAAAAAGGCAGCATAGTTCATTGTGGATGCTTCTGTAAATACAGTGAGGTTCTTTGCTAGATCTTCCGGGCCTTTAAATTCTGCCCCCAGGGCCTTAAAGGGGTTTTGCCACGATGTAATGTTGACGTGGGATCCTCCAAAATGGGTATTAAATCACTTTTCTAAATATATGTGATTATAAAAAAGTGAAGACTCTGAGACCTTACCCACCCAGCATTGCCATGTCCCCCCCTTAGTTACCTGAAGCTGCATTAGACACGACTAGAGCTGATTGGCTGCGATTGCGTGAAACACTTCTTATCTGATGACTAGGGAAAATGTATGAGCTTACATGGGGATGGGTATGAATAGTGCGTGTATGAGTCAGTGTCCTGCTGTATAGAGAATCCACTGTTGTTAAGTTATTATTTGAGTTAAGTTTTGAGATGCTCCCTATTCATCACTCTCTGCTCAACCCTCCCTCTCAACCTGCAGCCTTCATGACTCAGCATTATTTGTTTATATTCTACTCCCGTGCCGATAAGGAGGTAAGTAACTCAGTCCTGGCAAAACCCCTTTAATGTTACAAAAATGGTCAGGAGGCATAGGTTGAAAAGCAAGACTCTGTTCTGTTCCCTGTGATGGTAAATACTTATTTGAACCTTATTAGGCTGAATTTCCTTACCCCTCCTTTAAGTCCTGTAAATCCTTACTTAAAGGGTTTTTCTCACCATGCTATTTCACAGGCAGTTTTTCACTCGCTTTGCCTGTGTCAGAGTGGGATGGTTCTTACATGATTGCATATTAATTGCTCTGTAATAGGAGACATTAAAAAGAAAAAATTTTGGGAATTAACTTCTTTAAAAAAGGTTGTCTTTTACATTGATTCATCTCACCTCAGTTGGTTTCTTGGTTTCATTTTAAATTCGGGGCGTGTTTACTGGCTTTTCTGGCTGAGTAGGCCAGGGCGTAGCTATGAAAACCCGCGCTGGCAGCCTATCAAAAGAAATAAAACAGATCTTAGCTTTAGCAAAGAGGAGCTGTTTAGCCCCAAAAAGAGAATATCTGGAATAGGGGGACACTGTTAATATAATATTTGGTGACTTTTTTTTTGCAAAATCTTTAAAATAAAAAGCTATTTTAGTGGAAACCCCCTTTTAAACAAAGTACAAGTGTTTGGGGTGAAAAAAATTCTTTTTGTCCAAAACTAATTTTGTAAATAATTTAAAACGCTTGGAGTGGTCTCGACCTTGTGGTGTGTCACTGGTGCTCTTGCTCAATTTAGTAGCAAGATTTGGGGGGGTAACCATAGAAAACTGTATATACTCAGAGCAGATAGAATCTTTCTCATCTCATGACTAAGATAAAATCAAATGACTAATGTATTTGGAAAAAGTCTTCATTTATCTGGTCCTACATGTTGAAAACTAATCTTTGTAGTGATAAAACCCCTTTAAGGATATGTCAGTTGCAGTATTTTCTACATTGATTTAAAGTTGTATTTCAGTTACTTCCAAGATTTACTGGAAAGTTTAGAATACCTATCCTAATTTTTAAAATTTTTTTAAAGATATCTCACTCAAAACCCGCATTCCACAATTTTGGGGTTTTTTTAATCGATGGAAAAATGTCTAAAAACCCCAATTTTTAAGGGTTCAAATTTCATCCTTCCCTGCCTTAAATAACAAAAAGCTTTTTGGCAGTCATTGTATAGGCAGGTTTGTTGAAGCAGTCTCAAGAATGAACCCACTGTACAGCTCCAGAATTCTATCGTGGGATATCACAATAGTTCCAAAAAGTCTGTTTAAACATTTTTTCAGAGCCTTTACAATCTATTGCTATAAAACATCTGATACTGGAAGGTATATTCTCACCATAGCCCGATGGGCATGGGTCCTGCACTGCGTCCGACTGAGGTGCCTGTGTCCACTGGTGGAGGTGATTCTTGGGACCCAAGAGTGGAGATGATTCTTGGAGCCCACCAGAGGAGATGTTTCTTGGAGTGCACCAGTGAAAATGATTCCTCGGGCCCACCAGTGGAGTTTATTCTTGGAGTGTACCAGTGGAGTTGATTCTTGGGCCCACCCTACAGCTACTGTACATGACTGCACACCTGAAAATTAACCCTATGTACTTAATGCCCAGGGACTCACAAGGACTTTAACATGCTCCTAGGCATACCAGTCCAAGCCTGGTCCTGCCTCAATTCATTATCTTGCAGCCTCAGGAACACTTTTCTTTCAAGAAGTACTTTAATCTTATTATTTACAAAGTACAAACATATTTACAAGCTCGGTATGCTTGGTGGTTCTCACTTGGAGGCACAAACTTAAAGGGACATTTCCATCAGAAAGGAATATTGTTGTTAAAACCAATACTCAGAAAAAAATTTTTGGTGGAATTTTTGGTAATTTTCTTATTGTTAAATGTTTTTATTGGAGTATACCAGTTCATCTCCAGGATAGGAGGTGCACCTACAATTTGCTTCTCTAAGAATCAAATAGTGATACCAAAGCATTGTTTGAGTTTGGATTCAATGGGGCAGATTTATTGTCACGGATGCCCGTCCCGGGTCGCAGGTGCATCCGTGCCCCGACCCTGCGGGGCCCCGCCCGCACTGGGTGGGGGCGCAAACCCTCCCTTTTCCCTCCCGGGCGTTCATTCCCGGGCCAGCTCCTGCTCGCCTGTCTTGTCCCGCGGCGCGCGCTGCCCCGCCCCTGGGCGCGGCATGTAAAAATTTTGGGCAGTGCGCCGGTAATTGGTCATTGCCGGGCAGTTCCTATTTAAGCCCGGGGCCCTTCTGGCAGCCTTGCCGGTTCTTATGTGTCCCCTTGGAGAAAGCTTTCCCCTATTCTTGCTACTAGTTAGTGTACCGAACTTGTGCCTACGTTTACCGAAAACCCAAACCGCCCCCAGCCCCGACCTTCTACCCTTTCCCTGATTCTAGAACCTCTCCACCTGCCCGCCTCCTGCCTGTCCCCGACTACACCTGCCGACGAATTGTACCTGCCCACCCTTGGGGCCCCCACCGCAGCAAATCCCCAGTGGAAGCGACCCGGTGACTCCCGCCGCAGCAAAATCCATCCGCTTTGCAGCGGGCTCTGGTGAAACCGGGACCATTAATTCCCTCCTGGTGTGGGCTTCCACCCTCGCTTTCGGTGGTCCAGCGGTTTCCCCTACCAGACCTTACAGTAAATCCGGCCCTGGATCCCGCCCAAGGTGCCTTACCCCGCGGCGGATTGACGACCGTGTTTCCCCCCAGTCCCACAACAGGTAACGGTGCGCACTGAGCCAGCTGGTCCCCAGTTGCCCGCAAATTGTCACCACACAAGGGAACCCTTTGCCACTCCCTTGGTTGTTTTTTGCTTCCCCGGGGTTTCCTGTGGCTCGGGGGGCCCCAAGCTTCGGGGGTCGCCCCGACCAAGTACGACGGGATTATCCTCGTGTTCTATGCACGTGGAGCGGTCCCCGATCATTTCCTGCCCGAACGGGCGAAAGTGGCTTTTGTGGTCACCTGCCCCCGGGGGAAAGGCCCCGGGCAGGGGCTACACCCTGGGGGAAAGGAACGACCAGTGAGGCGGACCTAAGTCGTTCCCTCAGGGTTCCGCATTTGGTTCGGGGAAAAACCAGCCCGGGCATTTTCCCCGGGGGCACCCTCCAAAACCTACCCGGGGGGATCTGTCTTTTTGGAAACTAGCGGTGAAATTTCTGACCGGGCCCTCAAACGTCATGGAACGAGGCCGCTCTGTGCGCCCCCTTCAAAAAAGGGGCCCTTCAAGCCGAGTTAAGGAGTTTGGCCGCAAAGAACCTCCCATCTTTTTTCCCAGCGACTTGTCCGGTTGCTACCCGATTGTTCCCTTTCATTGAAGGGAAAGGAACTTGGGGCAAGAGCGAGCTGCCCAACCTCGCGGTTTCCTCGGGGAATCGGTGTTCCAGATGCCTCCTGCGCCACAGTCTCAAACCCCCCGGGCCCATGCAGATTTCCCGGGGCTCGCCTACTGAGCAAAGTTCCCAAGCTCGGCAAAAGGAACTTTTACCCCTGTGGGACCAGAACATTTCCGGCGGTTTCCCAAACGTCCCAAGCAGCGGGAAACTCCCCCCTTGGTTCGTGGCAAAGGGATTCCTGTGCAAATCCCCCTCTCCACGCCCGCTGATGCCACTGAGGTGTGATGAAACTGGGAATCTCGTTTCCAATTTCCCGGGGTTTTTGGAAATTTTGGGCTCAGCCGGGGAACTTTATCCATCAGTCTCTGGTGAAACAGTATCGTCTTCCGGTGGTCCGCCTGGAGAAACCGCTCGCTATCTCGTCTGTCAGCGGGGAGCTGCTGAGCGACACCATCCAGTTTGCCACCAAGCCACTGTCCCTCTACGTGGTGGCGCTACATAAGGATGAGATCTCCTTCTACGTGTTGCCTCGCTCCTCGTCGGCGGTCCTCCTTGGACTTCCATGGCTGCGGCTCCACTCTCCTACGCTGGACTGGACGTCTGAAGAGTTAACTCGCTGGGGTCCCAACTATCGGGGGCGTTGTTTGGTGGTGCCTCGCCCGGTGCTTTCCTGCTCCCGCTCGACCCTTCGTGAGCCGCTGCCCGGTCTGCCGCCCGAGTATCTGGAGTACGCTGATGTGTTCTCTGAAACACAAGCTGAGATTCTTCCTCCGCATCAACCTTACGACTGCCCGATTGACTTATTGCCTGGCACCAGTCCTCCTCGGGGCAGAGTCTACCCCTTATCTGTTCCAGAGACACAAGCCATGTTAGTGTGCATACAGGAGAATCTCCAGAAGGGGGTCCTTCGTAAGTCCGCCTCTCCCGCGGGTGCGGGGTTCTTTTTCGTGGAGAGGGTCAACCAGGTCTTGGGATGTTACCTACGCCACTTCGTCTCTGCACGCCAAGACGATTGGTCCAACTTGCTGCCATGGGCGGAGTTCTCTTATAACTCCCTAGATTCAGAATTCACGGGGTCTCCCCCTTCTACATCATATACGGCCTGCATCTCCGCCTACCTCTCCCTCTGGCATCTCCATCCGAGGTTCCGGCGGCGGACTCACTGGTCCAGGACATGAAGACCATCTGGTCCCAGATCCGCCAGTCTCTGCTCCGTGCTTCCGTAGCGCACGAAGACTCAAGCCGATAAACGAAGAAGCCCCCCTCCTGTCTTCTCCCCAGGTGACAAGGTGTGGCTCTCCGCCAGATATGTCCGCCTTAAGATGCCTTCCTACAAACTGGGACCCTGCTTCCCGGGACCCTTAAAGGTTATCAGTCGCATTAATCCGGTCTCTTACAAACTCCGGCTCCCCCCTACCATGAGAATTCCCAACTCGTTCCACATCTCTTTACTAAAACCCCTGGTCCTTAACCGTTTCTTTCAGAAGGCTGTCCCTCCTCCGTCTGTGGCTGATGCGCCTACTGTCTTCGAGGTCAAGGAGATCTTGGGTATGAGGAGAACTAGAGGGAAAAGATACTTTCTAGTGGACTGGAAGGGGTTCGGGCCTGAGGAGAGGTCTTGGGAGCCGGAGAAGAACATCCGGAACCGCAGCAGCATCCAGAAATTCCTCCACTCCAGGAGGAGGAGGGGGCCCAGGGGGTACTGTCACGGATGCAGGTGCATCCGTGCCCCGACACCTAGCGGCGCCCCGTCCCGCACGTCGGGTCCGGGGTCCGCTAACCTCCCTGTTCCTGCCGGCGTTCACTTACCCGGCCACGCTCCTGCTCAGCCTGTCTCTGTCCTGCGGCACGCGTGGCCCCGCTCCCTAGGGCGCACGCGCCGGCAGTGTGAAATGTAAAGGGACAGTGCGCCAGTAATTGGTCATTGCCAGGTACTGTTCCTATTTAAGTCCGGCCCCTTCCTGCCAGCCTTGCCGGATCCTAAGTGTGTATACCTCTGGAGAAAGCATTCCCTAAGTCTTGTCTATCTAGTCTACCGTGTACCGAACTATCTGCCTACGTTTACCGAACACGAACCTTGCCGCCAGCCCTGACCTTCTACCTGTCCATGATTCTAGAACCTCTGCCACCTGCCCTGACCTCCTGCCTGTCCCCGACTACGAGCCTGCCTGTCGAATCTGTACATCGCCTACCCTTGGCCGCCACCGCAAGCAAGTCCCACCAGTGGAAACGACCTGGTAGACTCCCGCCACAGCAAGTCCATCCCGCTTTGCGGCGGGCTCTGGTGAATACTGGGACCTACTTAGATTCCGCTCCCTGGTGTGGGCTTCCACCAGTGCTTGCGGTGGTCCAGCGGATCCACTACCTGACCGTTACATTTATCAATAGTGTCTAACTCATGACAATGACATAAAGTTAGACTAGACAGTCTTATAATGCGCCACATTAATCATAGTGTTGATAAATCTGGTGCAGGTTAGAATGGTCTAATCTAAGTTTGTACCACCTATAAGTTGGCTTACTTTTACGCCAGAAACTGCAACAAAATTGTAGTGCGTTTTTGAGCGCATGTAAGCAATGACCCTTTCCTGCAAAACCACGCCCCTTTTTTTTAACGAGGCCAAGCCCTCTTTGTTGGAAGAGGCACAGAAGCGTCTGAAGCGGTCTAAAAACACATTAAATGTGGTGAAAAGCTTGTAAGACACTATTTTTGGCACAAATTGAGCCACAATGTGTGTTGGGAGAAGGATGTTAGTATTTTTTTTTTTATTTTAGCATTCCCTTGTAATTAAAATTACAAATAAGGTATTGTCCCTCTCTAGCTGAAAAATAAAACTCCTGAATTGCAAGGCAGACTAATCTCACTTTAGAGTTGATGCTTCTTATCTCTATATAGTCTCATTGCAAATAGTAGGTAATGACCTAATGATCCCTCTATTGTTCTCTGGAAAGGGATAGATAAGATTGGACTGGACCACAGGGATATACAGTACATAGCAATAGACCAAAAATGAGTAGAAATCCAGCAATCCTTGATAATGGGATAAAAGACTCCTTTATTTAGCAAAAATTATAAACGTGGTCATGTGAACAGGACAGAAAGTGCTGACGTGTTTCAAACTAACTGCTCTTAGTCATAGTGTGACTGAATGTGGAATTTACAACCCATATAAACATAGTTATGCCAATCACAAAACAATAATTCACCTGTAGATAATGACCGCATCTGCGGCGTTTCCGCACAGTACCCGCACTGCACAGCAGATGTCACAGACGGGACAGCCGTGCACGTCATGACGCAGCAGAGGGATGGAAAATGCAAAAATGCACATGCCCAGTGAAACCAGGTTCCCAGATCACAGGGGAACCAGAACAGTGCTACCTAGGTCTGGAGAGAGAGAATCACAAGGGCAGGAATAGGAATCCACATACAATGAAAAACTAATGTCAAAAGATGGGGATGGGGGACAGGGGACTGCACAGAACATGCAATCGTGTAGAGCAATAGGCACAGCCACACTGGTGAGAGCAAAACAGTGTGAAAAATAGAAACAATAAGACATAAAAACTATATCATGATCAACCGAAAAATATCAATATGCAGTAAATACAAAAGGGTACACTGACCCAAATGAATGTCAAAACAGTGATATTACGCAAAAAAAGGGGAAAACATAAGACAAAACTAACTCATTTCAGGACATGAGAGATGTACTTCGTAAGTTCCAGAATAAAAAATGGTCTTCTCATTTCCAGTGGTTAAGCTGTGACGTTGAGTCGCTCTATACCTGTATACCACTGGATGTCGCCTTCTTGCACTGGATTTTTATCTTACACAATATAACATAAGGATTTACAGATCAAATGATCATCAATTTTCTCATGACACATAACTTCTTTTTATTGGATGAAAAATTTTATTTGCAGATGCAGGGAGTCTCACTGGGTGCAAAGTTATCATCCTCCCTATTCAATCTAATCATGTCCTGGTAGGAAAGCATATTCATTTTTCTGATTCTAATCCTTTTCAATGCAACAGACATCCAGTGGTATGGCAGGTATATCGATGACCTGCTATTCGTATTGTAAGGTCCTGACTCCATCATATCAGCCTTTGTAGACTATTTAAATATCAATCCCCTTAATTTGAAATTCACTTACATTGTCAAAAATCTGTTTGTTAATTTTTAGATCTTACTCTCGCTGGTGTTCCAGATATTGTTATTAACACTTTTAGGAAAGACATAGTAGGAAATGCAATTCTCCATTTTCGCAGCAATCACCCGAAGCCACCCGTCTTTAAATTTCCATAGGTTAATTCACGGGTGTCAAACACAAGGCCCGCGGGCCAACTCCAGGCCGCGGCCTTGTGTTTTCCGGCCCGCCGCGATCTCCCTGACTCCGCACGGCTGTTTTACCACAGCCGCGCAGAGTCAGTCAGCAGCTACATGCTCGGTGCAGCTGCTGGTACAGGAAGAAGGCAGGAGGGATCGTTTCCGTCCTACCTTCTCCCTTTGTATGTATAACGCTCGGTGAGCACTGTACATACATACAGAGTCGAAGGGGGCGTGACGCATTGCTTTACTCATGCCCCCTGACGTGACGCGATACTGGGTCTCTTCGTTCAGCAGCCTCTGCCGCCGAGGAGATCCGTGGGAGCTGCGTGACGGCATAAGTGGCATGACGTCACGCCGCTTACACCTTACACCAGCTCCAGGACCGGACCGGGCTGCGCTGCACTGACCACCAGGTGGGTAGTTTTTATTTTATAATCATTAGGGGGGTTATATGGGGCATCTACATGGCTACTGGGGGGCACTATGGGGCATCTACAAGGCTACTGGGGGGGGCTATGGGGCATCTACATGGCTACTGAGGGCGCTATGGGGCATCTACATGGCTACTGGGGGGCTATGGGGCATCCACATGGCTACTGGGGTGGCTATGGGGCATCTACATGGCTACTGGGAGGCTCTATGGGGCATCTGCCTGGCTACTTGGGGGGCTATGGGGCATCTGCCTGGCTTCTTGGGGGCTATATGGGGCATCCCCCAGGCTACAGGGGGGCTATATGGGGCATGTACTTGGCTACAGGGGACTATGTGGGGCATGTACCTGGCTACAGGGGACTATGTGGGGCATATCCCTGGCTACAGGGGACTATGTGGGGCATGGACCTGGCTACTGGGGTCTATGTGGGGCATGTACCTGGCTACTGGGGGCTATGTGGGGCATCTCCCTGGCTACAGTTGGGCTATGTGGGGCATCTCCCTGGCTATATGGGGCATATTACTTGGTTGCAGAAGGCATATTACCTGGCTACATGGGGCAACTACCTGGCTGCAGGAGGCATATTACTACCTAGCTACAGGGGGCAAAATACCTATCTACTTACATGGGCAGATATAACTGTCATCTACAGGTGGCTTTATACCCACTTATCTACCTACAAGGGTCATATGTACCTATCTACCTATGGGGGGCAATATATTCTTCCTGGGCTAATTATAATAGCAATACTGTACAAATGTAACAGTTAAGTAGATGTTCCATTTACACAGTTCTAAAATTATGTCGGCCCTTTAAGGCCCTTTAAGGTACGCCGTGAGGCTGATGTGGCCCCCGGTGAAAACAAGTTTGACACCCCGGGTTAATTGGTTTGTGCTAGGCGCAACTGCACCTATAATAACGATTTTGTTGTGGAATCACATTGTATCGTTAACATTTAACCACTCAAATGTATCCCAAATGGGTTTTGAATTGTGCTCACAAAAATGTCAGCCACAAATTTTGTCATCGCTTATTATTTGCTGAAAAAGGGCAGATTTCATCTGATGACAATATATCCACCTTGGTTCTGGATTATATGGCTCAATTCAAATAAACAAATATCTGCCTATACTTTTGTCTCTTGTCCCTGTAAATTTACATAGTTAAATTGCAATGAATTATATGGAAGTGGAACCCATCCTTAAGACTTGTCAGTTTTTTTTACCCATTACTTTATTCACAGTGCATAACATCAATTCTAACATTATACAATATTTGAACTGCTGTAGCACTTTAGTTATATATTTGATGCATTATATTCACTGTGACTTGTACTATGTGGGTCGTACACGGGCGTTGCTAGGGTACCAAAACATCCGGGGACCAGGCCCTTTGTGTTAAGTTTTGCTCAGCAGGGCTGTGTTCACATGGAATTTTTCACGCCTCATGAACTGCGGCATGTGTTTTTTACAGAGAAAACCAGAGTCACAACGTTTGTGGGGCATAACTGTGCTGTAATGCGCCCAAAGTGTGCCTCGCGAGTATGGTCAAATCATAGCGGTGAGTGTTATGATTACCTTTCGTTATCCCTTTGCCCTCCCTCTCCCTGCCTGCACTTGGGAATGGCCCTGACTGTATTTTCGCCAGGTTTCACATCATTAATTTGATTGTGGGCGCTCCAGACCCACAGCAGGGGCCTGGAAACCCCGACATTGGGGTTCGGGGCAAGGCATTTTATCCAGGGCTTTTCCCCCGGTTTAAAAACTCCCCTAGCGACGCCCTGGGGTCGTACCAACAAAAAATTAAAAAAACACGCATCTTGGTGCATTTAAATTACACGTCACGTCATTGACCAACATAATTCCAGTGTCAGGTTTTTTCAAGCTTTTGTCATCGAAAACATTTTCCAATATGGCGGTGGGGAGGTTTATCTTGAATATTGCCTTAGAGACAGGTAAGTCTTTTGGATTGTATCCATGAACACCATAATTCCCAGTGGCTTATATGTCAAAAAAAATCTTATCCCTTATTATTTTTTTTAAACAACTTATTTTTTGTCCTATTGTTTTCCCCCTTTTTATCATAGAATCATTTGTTTTGTTATACATTTGGGTCAGTGTGCTCTTTTGTTTTTACTGCATATTGTTGTTTTTTGGCTTCTCAAAATATAGTTTTTATGTATTAATGATTTTAATTTTTTTACACTGTTTTGTTTTCACTAGTATGGCTGCACATATTTCTCTCCACAATCGCATGCTTGGTGAGGCTCTCTGTCCCCCGGGTACTCCATGCACATCTTGTGAAATTACCAGTTATTCATTGTGATGACCTGGTATATTCATTGTATATGGATTCCTATTCTTGCCCTTGCGATTCGCTCTGTACGAAACTAGGTGGCGCTGGTTCCTCTGGGATCTGGAAATCTGTTTTTGCAGGGCATGCACTTTTCTGCATTATTATTATTTATTTTATAGCGCCATTGATTCCAGGGCGCTGTACATTCAGGAGGTTACATACATAACATAAGTAAATCAATTACAATATTTACAATCTGTGACTAACAACAGGTACTGAGGGAAAGAGACCCTGCCCGTGAAAGTTTACAATCTACAAGGAAGGGCGAAGGAGATACAAGGTGATTGCGATGTTCATAGGTTTTTTCCATCACCCCTGCTCATGATTGCAATTTGTCCGTCGAGACATGTCCTGCGGGGTGACAATGTGAGAGACATTATCTACAGGTGAGTTTTGTGATTTCTGTCCTGTTCATTTGACCATGTTTTTTGCAAATAAAGGAACCTTTTATTGCATTATCAAGGACTGCTGCATTTCTACACATTTTTGGTCTATCGCTTAACTTGTACAAGTTGGTTTAGTACAGTCCCGGACTTTAGGAGTAGTGATGAGCGATTATTATCGACAAAGTTTAAATCGGCACAGTTTTTATGTTGATCGAAATTTTTAGATCATGCGATAATTTAGGTTAAAATCGGGTGCATCATCTTTTTAATATCGTGCCATTTTTCGGCGCTTCCTGTCAATTTTGGCGGCCAGCAAATCAGCTTACGAAAGAGCAGGGTGAGATGTGGTGCGACGTCATGACTGGGATGTGTATGGTTGCGATTGGCTGGAAAATCACATGACCTCGTTTTACATAGAACAGCCCTTCCTGTTCATAAATCAGTGTCTCTCAGCGTCTCATAGCAGTAGGACGTGCGCTCTGCTGTGTCCAACCAGCTCAGCCAAAATTTAAATTCTATTTCCTCACAGAGAAAGCTCTACTGTTAGCTGTGATCCTTACAACTTAGTTAGATCAGAGATTGGAAGATTTTATGTAGTTAGGTAGAGAATTTAAAGGAGCATCTACCGCGTAAAGCCCACGGGAGAGTGAAGGGAGAGGGGGGCCCGGGGGGGACGAACACAGCCCAAGCTCTATAAAGAAACTGGATAAAGTTCACCAAGACTTAGTGTAGACATGCACTGCAATAGCTTTATTATTAACAGTTTTTTTATTGAAATATTTCCTGGATATTGAGCAGCCTGAATTTAAAATATTAGGATACACATCTTTTCTAGTAACTGCGGTCTCTTTGTTAGGTGCAAAACTCCACTTTTATTATCAGTATACATTTCAGATAGGTGTTCTTTTTCAATTTTGCCCATTCCAGCTTTGTTGATATAGCCAAAAAATACCTTTTATTATCCGAATACATTACAGATACGTGTTTTTTGTACTTTTGCCCAGTCCAGATTTGTTGAATAGAGCCACCTTGCAGTTTTAAAATTTTTATCCAGCAATTGGGGAAGTTACCACAGGGAATTGATAGGGGCCAAAAAATACCTTTTTAAATTTTCCGAATACATTTCAGATATGTGTTTTTTTCACTTTGGCGCACTACAGCCTTGTTTCATTTGAGGCACCTTTACACTTAAATGTGAATACAGCAATTTTGTAGTCACCACAGGTGAATTGAAAGGTGCCAAAAATACCTTTTAATATCCGTAAACATTTCAGATACGTGTTTTTTTTACTTTTGGTCAGTCAAGCTTTGTTGATAGATCAAATTTGCAGTTAAATTTGAATCCAGCAATTTTGTTTGATTTGAGGGATTTGATGAATACTGTGATTTTCCGTCCTTTAATTTAAAAGACTTTTCCAAACTCTTTCCCCACCTTCTCAAATTTTTTTATTTCGAAATGGAGCGAAATTAGGTGGTAAGTGGCAAAGAGGGGGTAGGGACATTTGGGGTAGATGTACGAGAGAAGGTGCCCTTCCATGCTGGCGACAACACGCAAGCCAGGATCGTCAGTTGCAGGACCGTCAGCCTTCATCGCTGGGTCAGGGCCTGTGAATCTCAGTAACGAACAGCGTCCCATCGTCTTTCAGTGATTAATTTTTCAACCTGCATCCAGCATTTTTTCCTCCCTCCGTTCCAGTCACGGCCCCAAATGTCGCATCAGCATCATCAGCATCCACCAACATGAACAGCCCAAATGTCAACTCGTGACCCACCACTGTGGGAAATCCCATTTTCTGAAGACCTCTTTTATGACAAAAATGCTTGGGTCAGAAGGCATGTTAAAAGATCAAAACCAAAGATATGATTTTCTCTGCTCTGACGCCCGTATAACTGATGCCATCAGAGGAGAGAAGAAGCCGGTCAAATCGCAAAAATCCCCGGGCGGATCCGGCAACGCCTTGCAGTCCCTCTTGCTTTTAGCCCGCAGCCCCTGGAATTCAGAATGTTCATGGACGACGAAGTCACCTGTGTTGCTGATGATGATGAAACGACATTGCGATCCAACACCGTGGTTCTTTCAGCAGAATTGCTTTGCGAGCGCTTCATCACTGACGAGGAGAAGACGATGGGGTAGTGTCAGTACTGGGTTCCGCCTCAAAAAGGAGGGGGCGTCGCAGAAGTCTGCTGATATGAATTCCGCCAGCCACGGTCAGCGCAAACCCCCCGCTCCCCGCTAATCGCCGTCAAAAAGGATCCAGGACCTCTCAAGCCTGGGCCATCTTTGAGCAAGCCTCTGATTCACCCAGCCGATGTCATAATGCCGAGGCCTTTTTTGCCGTAAAACGCATAAGTCGTGAGGCAAGAAATCGTAGGTGTTTAACCACCACCAAACATGTCTAGATCATCACATGCAGCAAATGCATGAGTGAAAATGGAGCAACACTTGGCCAAAAAAGGCCAAGACCGACGCCGGGCCTCCAACCACTGTCCCAACCCCTCTCATCTCTGCCTCCTCTCCTCCTTCGCCACCACCAAGCGTTCTCAGCTGCCCATGTCTCTCAGAGTCATGATCAGGGATCAGCCTCCTCAGCCTCCATTCCACGCGTCCCCCCGAGTACCACCAGCACTCACCAGAGACCCATCCTAACCCCTTCTCCTCCCGCCGATTTGATGACCTGCAACGCCGTAACAGCGGCCATTCTAAGCAGCCAGCCTTCCTGTCTTCCAAGTTTTGGAGCAGAAGAAACACTTTAACCCCAAACCATCCCAAAGCCAAAAGCCTGAATGACGGCTATTGCCCCAGGCTTTTGGCCTTGGAAATGTTGCCTTTCCGTCTTGGTGGGACACAAGATGGATCCGCAACCGTCATGGCCCTTAGCCTGCCCCCAATACCAGATGGCCGAGCAGGCATTTCCTGTGCCAGAAAGCCGTCCTCTCGCCCTGGCCAGCCAACGTGTCATCCTAAAATTTTTCAAGCTCGTGTCTGCATCTCTGTGGCCGGAAAAGTCCCATCTGACCTCCGACACATGGACTAGTAAGCAGGCCAAAGCCGCTATATCTCTGTGACCAGCTCATCTGGGTGAGCTGGGTGGATTCTCTGGGGGTACGGTGGCCTCAGGCTCAGGCGCACGCTCTTCCAAACCGCAGAGGATTGCAGGGAGTTTTCCCCCAAGGTCCTCTGTGGCATGACGTGCCCAGAGAAACCAGGCCGTGTTTGAAATTAATCTGTCTTGGAGACCGGCCACACACAGGTCAGGAGCTGTGGACGGCTCTCCGCAACGAGACCGAGCGCTGACTGGGTGACAAAGACCCATGTGCCAGGCAAGGTGGTGTGCGATATAACGGGCGAAATCTGCTGCCGCCCTTAGATCGTAGGCTGGAGCACATCCCTTGCCTTGCACATGTCCATGAACCTTTTCATCCAGAAATTTTTCTAAAGAAACTTTCCCCCGGGTTTTGGACTTTCCGCCCGGAGAAGGCTCCAAATTTAAAGTTCACAAAAACTTTCCCCGTTCCGCACCCCGCTTCGTCCCGCCTGGCTGCGTTTTCAGCGTCAGCTCGGCCCTCCCCGCCCAAACCCCTCAATTTTTGAACCCTGGGGAACCGCTGGAATTTCCAAAAACCCCCCCACATTTTTCCTCCCGCGATTGTGGCAGCAGGCAAAGCCATTACGCAAAACGAAGTGAACCCCTTGGGGGGTGACCCCAAACAGCGGTGCGGACCCCCCGGGGTGTTTAACCCCCCGGAGTGGAAGGGGAGGGGGGAAAGAGCTCTGGGACCATCCTTGCCATTTTGAAGGGAAACCACCAAAAAAAAACAGTGCGGGGCAATGCCCTTGTTAGCATAGCATTGTGGTGATCTTTTTTTTTGGAACGATCGTTTTGGGCCCCCTGAAACAAAAGGGGGCCCGCCAGGACGGGGAAAAGACGGACACAGATGCGGACAAAGGGGCCTTTCTCTCCCCTCCCAAATCCACAAGGGCCCCACAAATTTTACAAATTTTATCGGGGTTCATTAGGCATGGTTCGGGGTCCAAAGGGCTAGGCAAAAGGGGCCCCCTCAGCTCTCAGGGTGCATTTATCCCAGGCAAGTCAAAGGGGTGGTTGAAGCTGTCCAGAGGAAGGGGGGAAAGGGGGAGGAGGAGGGATTCCCAGACAACCACGTTACCCGGTCCCCCGCCTTTTGGGAAAAGGGTTGGGGCAAAATTTTAGGCGGAGGAGGAAGATGAGGAAAAATCCCGTTTTTCTAAATTCCCCTCCCACCCAGAGGGCTTGGGGGAAAACAAAGGGTCCATCTCTCACATGAGTGCTTGGATGCTCCAAATTTCCCCCCAACATGATCCTCGCATTAAAGGGCCCTCAAAATGAAAAAACAGTTAGGGGGCCACCCTCCTGGGGTCCCCGAAACAAAAAAAAACCAAACTTTTCCCTTTCCTTCCCCCCCCACCCAAATAAGAGTAAAATGCAGGGAAAAGGAGAAAACCCTTTCTGTTGATCAACTGGAGACATCTGTTGCGTTTTGCTTCAAAAGTTCCCCAAAAGTCACGGTGGGGCCCAAAATCAGCGCGTGAAAAGCAGTAGAGTGCCAAGTAGCCCCTACGGGAACACAGCAGCACAGGGAAGGGGCAGAAGGGCCCAATGGGGGACCTCTGGCAATCTTTATTTTAACCCCCCCCTCACCAACACATGCAATTTCAGGGGAAAAACCCTCCAACAACAGGGGACCAACTTAAGGAAACAAAAGGGGGCACGACTAAACGCGTCTCCCAAAACCGATGTTTTTTTTTATGTGTTCCCGGGCCCAAAAAAACTTTTTGGGTAACCAAAATTGGGTGAATGGCTCGAGCTTCCCCCCGCCTATGGCGTGGCGAGCGAGCTGGGGTCATTCGCCCCATTTTGGATACCCAGAATCTTTGGGTCCGGAACCAACAAAAAACATCGTCCTGCCCAGCACCAGCGTCATATTGAGCGGCCCTTTCACAAGCTGGAGGAGTCTTTACAACAAACGCACCCGGGCTTTCCCAATAATTGGATCGTTTGATTTTCACAAGTGAATCGGGCAGGGATCCTGATGATGTTGTGGCCCCAAATTTTTCCAAAGGGGCACCGATTAGTTGCCGGTCACTTCACTTTCCTCTTAAACAGAAAGGGTCCTCTTAAAACTTTTTTTTAAAAATGATCTTTTTTCTTACTGCAATTTTATTCTCTTTTCCCAAAAAGTTCATTTTGCGGTTTTTGCTGTGGGGAGACGTAAAAGACAAAGGTTTCATGACAACACCGTATTCCATTTACTCACTTTTATCTTTAAAAAGTTTTCGCATTGCAAGGGTTTTGAGTCTTTTGCTTGAATACAGAAAAAATTATAGCCCTTTTGGAACAAAAATGGGCTTTTTAAGTGGCATTTTCTCCCTCAAAAATTTTTAATGTGGCTGAAAATAAAATTTTATAATTTTTTGGGGTCTGTTCTGTGAGAACAGCAATAATATGGCCTTTGGAACAGAAATGTGGCTTTTAAGTGCATTTCTCCCCTAAAAAAAAATTTTTTAAATAGTGGCGGAAAATCAAAATTAAAATTTTTTTTTGGGGTCATTTGCGTGAGATACAGCAATAACAGGTCCTTTGGAACAAAATGTGGCTTTCTAAGGGCTTTTCCCCTCTCCCCAAAATTTTAACATGGCTGAGAACATTTTTATAATTTTTTGGGGTCATGCGCTTAAAAATGCGCAATCTACGGGTCCTATTATAAAAAAATTTTGTTTCTAACAACATTTGTTTTTCCAATTGTCCAAAAGGGGCCCAAAGGGGCATGCTTTAAATTTTTTTGGGGGCTTTTTTTGCTGTGACATCGCTAAAAACTACAGGTCCTATTAAAAAAAAAAATGTTTTTTTCTAACAGACTTTTGTTCTTCAAAATTTGCCCAAAAAAGTGGCTCAAGGGTCATGCTTTAAATTTTTTGGGGGCATTTTGCGTACATGCAGCTAAAAACTACAGGTCCTATTATAAAAAAATGTTGTTTCTAACAGACTTTGTTCTTCACAATTGCAAAAGGGCTCTTGGGTCATGTTTTAAATTTTTTTTGGGGGCATTTTGCTGGACATCACTATAAAAACAGGCCCTATTATAAAAAAATTTTGTTTCTAACAGACATTTGTTTTTCACAATTGTCAAGAGTGGCTCAAGGGTGATGGGCGTCAGAAACGGAAAGGGTAGGAAACTTTAAGGGACACATATTGAAAAATGACTTGTTTTTGCAAGATCTTTAACATAGCAATCAATCCCCTGTATGAAACAAACCAATTAATACAAATTTAAAAAAAAGAAAAAAAACAGGTGGGTTTTCCCCCCCATTTTAAAAAGTTTTTCAGAATTAAACTACTAAAAAACTTGCATGTAAAAATAGGTGGAAAAAAAAAAAAATTCCCTGAATTGTACAAGGGGTTTACGGGAAAACTTGCAGTGTATTTTAATTCAAGGACAGGGAGTAATGGAGAGGGACAGAGAACAAAGTACGAGACAATTTTCCTCCACACGTTAGTAAAATGAGAAAAAGAATCCCAAGAAAAAGGCACCGGGTGGAACAGACTAACCACCGTATTTCAAGTGAAGCTTTTTTGGGCCGCACTCATACGGAGGGAAAAGCGCACCCAGGTCAGGGCAGTAATTTCCAGGAAACAAAATGGGGGTTGAAAGACTCCTTTTTCCAGCCTTTTTTAATCTGGGGTCTGCGGGTTTTGGGGGGCTCATGCGGGCCCAGGACGGGTATAGTCAATGTCCATGAAACTAAAATGGTGGTTAAAAAGACCCCTTTTTTCCGGGCACTTTTGAATCTGGTAGCATGCGGGTTTTTGGGGGCTCATGCGCGTTCCGGGACAGGGATTTAAATTCCATTCAAGTAAAAGAGGGTTCAAATCATACTGCCTCGGCACTTTTTAATTTGTGGGTGATGCGGGTTTTTAAGGTCAGGCTGTGGACAAGACAGGGAATAAAAGGTCGGGTTTTTTTTTTTTTCTGTGATTTTTATAACCAAGTGTTTTTCCCCTAAATTGTAGCACAAATCCATTTGACGTTGTGGATTTTTTTAATTCCAGCTTCTCCAGCCCTTTTGGGTGTAAAATGAAGGGTTGTTGCTCTCCCATTTTTTTTAAGGTCATGGTCAAATCTTCATCGCCCATCCGAATATCGGTCGATATGGCGACAAAACGACCATCGACCGATGTCGATGGCCAACGTAATCGCTCAACACTATTTAGGAGAGGTGAGCTGGCATATTTTTTTTCTTTTGTATATACATAGCAATACATGAAAGGATTATAGGGTAAACTTTATATGCACTAGGGAGGGAGTTTGTTCAAACTTATCAGATTATTGCTAATAAAAATTACACCTCTTAATAAAAAGTCCATTTAATAGTCAGATATTGCTTGCCAAATATATGAAAAAAAATGTTGATGTTTGTGTCCCATATATATAACAGATGTTTCTGTTATGGTTGTTAACAAAATATAGTCTTATTTTCAAATCCCAGATACCAAGACTTGGTATCAAACATTTTCAATCCTGACCCTGATTTGGGTTCCATTTTTTTTTAAATTTTTTTTTAAACTCCCCTTCCCCTTTTTGGACAAATGTACTAAGTCTCAGTGCAAACATCATCATCATTCACTATCGGTGTTACAATCCTATAACAGGAGTTTTCTGGCCTATTAGCTCTCTCTCTAAGGGCATGTCCCCAGCAGGTTTTCGGCCAGTTTTTCACCAAATTTTCGGTTTTTTCCGACCGTCTAAAAAACCGGGACGAAAATGAGCAAAAGGGTGCCTATGGAAAACCTTGCACAGTCCCCACGCAGGGGTTTTCCGTCCGGCGTTTTTTTTTCCCCCGCCCCGGGGGCCCGAAAAACATTTTTTCTAGCACAATCTTCTTCTTTTTTCTGGATGGAATCTATGCAAGAAATGTAAGGGGGGGGGGCTTTTCTCCCCGCTCATCGCGGAGAAAAGCTGCCCCCCCCGACGGGCGCAAAACAGGACAAATATCGTCCGGCAAACCGACCGGTATTTGTCCTGTGCCGTGAGAACGCGCCCTAAAGCTGTTCTTACACTTATACTGAAGTCTAGTCTCTAGCACTCATTAACATCTCAGATGGTAGGAAAACTGCACTGCTGCTGCCCTCTCCATCACCTCGCTCTGAGTCACTCCAAGAAATACTATGACACCTTTTGTATCCTCAGCCCATTCAGTAGTCTCATAGGTCAGCATAAAGATGTTCCTCTGCCTCCACAGTTCACTTTCAATCTGCATGTCTCTTGCGGCACAGTACCACACAGCACCTGAAATGATCAGGCTCTTGTCACTGCCCAGGATACATCCAACAACCATGTGGTGGGAACCTACCATTTTTAGGCAAGCACAACTTAGTCATACGACCATATTCTCATCAATCACCTGTGTCCAGGGATTTATGGTGCACAAGGATGGAAATCTGTTATGTTGCCATACAACACAGAAACTGCAGCAAATGTACATAAACATAAGTGTTGATATTCCCATTTCACACCGGTAATATAGTATGGCATCTCCCATCATAGAAAACATTATCATCAACCATACATGCCAACTCTCCCGCTTTTGGTGGGGGGGGAGGGAGTCCCGCTAATTGGGGTCCCTCCCCGCCCTCCCGGCAGAGTTGGGTTCCCCCACCCAACCGTCTTTTCTGCCAGGGAGGAGGGGAGCGGGATCGTTCCCCTCCTCCCCCCTTTCCCCCTTTTATGTACCCGCCGGTGCGCGCTGACATACAGACAATAGCGCGCTGGCTTTCACTCCCCCTGTGATGCTGAGGGGAATTTTAGGGGCTGGCCTGCTGCAGGGGCCTGGGAGGGAAGTGACTTTTTTTATTTTTTTTTTTATTTCAAAAGGGGGGGGAAACTACCCGGGAAAGAAGGGGGCAATACCGCTAAATAAGGGGGCAACTACCGGCTAATGAAGGGGGGAACACCTGGATAAGGGGGCAACTACCTGGGTACAATAAGGGGCAACTACCTGCAAAAGGGGGGAACTACCTGGGTAATGAAGGGGGGAACTACCTGGGGTAACAAAGGGGGAAACACCCTGGCTAATCAAGGGGCAATACCTGGCAATGAAGGGGGGCAACTACCTGGGTCAAAAAGGGGGCAACTCCTGGCAATGAAGGGGGGAACTACCTGGGTAACAAAGGGGGGAACTACCTGGCTAAAGAAGGGGCAAAAAACCCTCTACAATAAGGGGGGAACTACCTGGCTAATGAAGGGGGGAACACCTGGCTAATGAAGGGGGCAAACAACCGGCTAACAAAGGGGGAAACACCTGCTAATGAAGGGGGAAACTACCTGGTAGAAGGGGGCAACTACCGGCTAAAGAAGGGGCAACTACCTGGCACAACAAGGGACAAAACCTGGCTAATGAAGGGGGCAAACCTACCTGGGTAAAAAGGGGGGGAACTACCTGGGTAATGAAGGGGGCAACTACCTGGCTAATGGGGGGGCAAAATACCGGGGTACAACAAGGGGGCAACTACCTGGCAATGAAGGGGGCAAAAATACCTGGGTAATAAGGGGCAACTCCTGGCAAAAATAAGGGGGCAACTACCCCGGCAATGAAAGGGGGAACACCGGCTACAATAAGGGGGAACACCTGGCTAATAAGGGGCAACTACCTGGGTCAATAAGGGGGGAACTACCTGGGTAAGAAGGGGGGAACTACCTGGCTAAATAAGCGGGGAAAAATACCTGCTACAAAAAGGGGCAACACCTGGCTACAATTAGGGGCAGCTACCGGCTACAAAAGGGGCAGCACGTGGCTACAAAAGGGGGCACTACCTGGCTACAAAGGGGCAGCTACCTGGCACTAAAGGGGGCATACCTGGCACTAAAGGGGGCAGTACCCACTACTAAAGGGGCAGCTCCTGGCTAACAAGGGGGGAAACTACCTGGCTAACAAAGGGGGGGGATCTACTTGGCTACAAGGGGGCACTACCTGCCTGAAGGGGGGACTACCGGGTTATGGGGGGCTACAAACCCGGCTATAAAGGGGATCTACCTGGGTTTCTTCCAAAGCCAATTTTGCATTAGGGGGTGGGTGTGGCTTTTTGAAGGGGCGTGGGGACACACAAAAGAGGGCGTGTCCATCTTTTTGTTCTCCTCTTTTCCCCTTTTTTAAAAGTTTAGAACTAAAGCTATCAACATCAAATGCAACATTTAATATTTCTCACTTTCATATCTCTCTCTGATGACTCTAAGGAGAGTATCAAACAGTCTCTGCAGGCTTCCTGCATAGTTCTTTGTATACTACACTAATCCTATGCATTTAGCACAAAACAAAAAAACAAATGATAGTGTGAAGTCAAAATGGCTGCCCTGGTTTCTTTTTTAATAGGAAAAAACACGGGGGTTATTTTGACTAGCAAATTTGAAACATGTAAATACTATTTAAAAAAGGAAACTGTCACCAATTTTTCTTTTTTTTATTAAACAAGCCCCGAAACCAATGCTTTTCCCTTTTTAGCAGTTTTTTTTTTTCTGATTGTAGATTTCCTAATTCACTCGTCTATATATGATTGTGAGAAAGTATTATTGCCTACACTGTTTATCACGTCAGAGGTTTCTTTACACAGCAACATCCAAGGGGAAACCTTAAGACTGACTCAGTCCCATTTACTTATATAGGGGGCGTTTTCTAGGGAGCTCGTGACCTGGGGAAAAAGTCATTGCAAGAGGGGGGGCTTGACTATCTCCTATTTGTGTGGTGATCCTGTGTTATCTATACACATTGGTCACCTTTCATTTTGACCCGCTTTTACTGATTAACAACTACTGAAAACCTCTCTACAAACAGGAAGTGTCAGACAGTTATTAGACCTAGTGGCCAAAGGAAAACTGCAGGGCTTAAGAATTTTTTAAAAAAAAAATTGAAAGTGAATGGGGAAAAAAAAAAACCAAAAAATTTATAAAAATGTTTTTAACAAAAATATAAGTTTTAAAAATAAGTTATTTTTTGATGACACATTTTTCCTTTTTTTGGTGGCTATATTAGTTTTTTAAGCTTTTTTGCTGTTTTAGTATTAGACAATTAGATTTTATTTATTTTTACGTAGCTAGTAGGGTTAATAGTGGCAGGAAGAGAAGTTTTTATCTCCCTGTCTCTACATGAGGCTGTACACTTTTTGCTGAATAACTGAAGAATCCTCTACCTTTATGCACTTTCTGCATTTATGGCTAACAAGCTTTACTGGAGATTTGTATCACACAACTTGATTTCCTTACATGGTTTTAATGGTCACTGAGCTTGTGCTATTTTAGCTAACTTCTAATTCATTAATTGGTGTTTTAGTATTTGTGTGAATTTTGAATATTTTCTTAAACGTAGACAGTTTTGAAGTAGACCAGATAGGCCTAAAGCTGTATTGTAAATGTTTAGTCACTTTTGTCTAATTTTATGTTACCTTTTGGTTGGCTTTTGCACGTGGCACATTTCAAACCACACACCGTTCCTGGTAAGCCACGACCATTATATAATGATGTATTAAAAATGTTGAAAAGACTTAATACATTTGGTGTACAGCATGTGCACCAGAATTGTGTCTCAATTTGTTTAATAAATTTGCTTCATTGAATATATTATTCTCTATATGCGCGAAGAATATAATCCGATGACACCTAATTCACAATAGACCTTATGTCATAAAACCATTGTGAGATAAAGGTGCCTATTGTTATAATATAATAATGACAATAATATTTATCTAGCACCAACATTTTCCACAACATTTTACAATATGGAGGGTACATGTACAGCAAATCAGACGTTACATGTTAATTAACCTATTAACAGATCAAACAAGACATGTGAGGGCCCTGATAGGAAGAATTTACAATCTGTGTAGATATAGGAGTAGAAAAAAGTAAGAAGTGCTTAATTCTGACAATGATCCAGCCATTTTTCATCAATGTAGGGAAGTACACTTAGAAATTAACTTGCATATGAGTGCATGTCTGGAATTTGGGTGACTGAAGGAGTGAGTTGTAAGAGGATGGGAAACAGATTAGGGATGGTGGTGGGTATGCCTTGGAAGATGTATGCTTTTAGGGCATGCTTAAATTATGAATGTTGGGGACAAATCTGATTGTAAAGGTAGCATATTTCAGAAAATTGTTGAGACGTGAAATGGTTTGGAGACAACAGTGGGAGGTTTGGATTATGAAAGAAGTTAATAATAGGCAATGAGCAGTATGTATGTAAGGTGTGTGACCACGTTACAAGTGGTCTTTGAGGTATATGCTTTTTAAAAAAATTATGATTGTAAAAAAGTGGCACCAGTGCTTTAAGCACCATTAGCATGTATCCCATGCAGCCAATTATGATCGAGGTGAAGAGCACTAGTGGACCCTGGGAAGGAGAAGGGAGGGACTGCAGGCATGTAAGAGGAATCCTGAGATTTTAGGCTTCATTAGTTGTTTGTTGTACGTGAATGCAGGTGGGAAATTGTTGAGGTTCCAGTTGTCCAACCTCAAGGGGGGTTGTCTGCATACAAGACATCAGGCCTAGAAAGGTGGACTACTCACTAAGCCAGATAAAGTGCAGCGGTGTGGCGACAACCAACGTATGCCGAAGCGGCGACTGCTGACATCCGGGTGTGGATCCTCTGTGATCACCGCAGGCGAAATGGTATATGGAGACCACGCCAGGGAGCGGAGTCTAAGGGGCAAAGTGGGACGGACTTAGCTGCGGGGACCCCAGGTCGCTACCCCTGACGTGGCTACCTGTGGTGACAGCCGAGGTGCAGGACAGGAACACAGGCGGTGGTAGACAGGAATATAGGAAAACATATGCAGAGCAGGTTTAAACGTACACATCCGCAGGAACACAGCAGGATACAACATCAGGATAAAGCAGGTACAGGACAGGTGACACGGCAGGATACAGCAGGTTAAGGAACAGGTGCCAAGGCAGGACACAGGACAGGTGCAGAGACATCAGACATGACAACAGGAGACAGACAGGCAGATGGTCAGAAGCTCAGATGACTACAGAAACTGGACCAGCATCTCAGGGGTTAAGTCCAAAGACACTGGCAGGAGCTCAATGGAAAGACTCAGCATGAGACTGCAATGGACTGACCCAGAGCAAAGGCAGGAACTTCCTCTTATAGTCAGGGGTCATACGTCAAGAGGAAGGTGCACAGGACAGGAAATCAATAAAAGAGAGGAAGCTACCTCACGCGCGCCCTAGGAGGCAAAGTGCGCACACAGGACCCCAGAAAGCAACAGGACAGGCAAGTAACAGGAATGCACGACACACTGGCGGTCCATGGCAAGGGACCGCGGCATGATACGTGACAGAAAGAATGAAAGAGACAAGAGATAATTAGAGACAGACAGCAAGAGAACAGTAGTGCGAATGAGAGAGATAAAAAGAGAGGAAGAGTCTGAGAGAAGTATAGCTTGTGAATCCAATGACCAAGGGAGAGAAACAAAGAACCCCTGATTCTGTGCCTACTTTCACAGGTACTCCTTAGCAGCTGGGCCTGAAGGATCACCAGTGTAAGGGTTTGCAGACAATTCTTGCTTGACTTTAGGCAAATGCTGTGTAAATGAGCTGCGGTAAGGGCTCTGTGCAGGGAAGTATTCCCAACTTGTGCTGCCCTAGTCACTTAAAGGGAACCTGTCACATAGGTTGTGCCCCCCCTGCTGAGGGCAGCACAAGCTTTTGTCAGACCTGCTATTCCCAGCACTGTGCCCCTTATTCTGTAAGATGCTGTAGTTTTAGAGCATTTACCCCTCAAATCTTATTCAGGAGTAGGTGTTAGCTCCACCCACCAAAGGCTAGCTCCGCCCACTGACAGATATTCACGTTTCTACCTATTCAAAGTAATAGGTTTGTCAGTTGAGGTGGGCGGGGCTAGCCTCCGATTGGCCAGGTTTGAAAAAAACTGACACTCTGAAGGACTCTTCGAATTACTCTTCTGGCTGAAAACTGCAGATTAGAGCATTAAATACACGAAAACTACAGCATCTTACAGAATAAGGGACACAGCACTGGAAACAGCATGCATGACACTACCTTGTTCTGTCCTCAGCCAAGGGGGCAAAAACTATGTGACAGGTTCTCTTTAAACTCAATGTACCCCAATGACCCTTTATGGGAATTGTTTTTATGGAGTTCCTCAGGGTTAAAGACGCATTTAAAAACTACTGTACTAGAACAAAATCCCATTTGTAAGAGGACAGAGGGGATTGTGGTGGACCAGAGATATGTGTCACCAAGGACCCTGGCGTTGGTGATGTGAAAACCAGTAATTTCATGTGTCAGCGGCAGTAGGTTAGGCCAGGGTTTGTTTGCTATGTAAGCCTGGAGGTCAGCTGGGTTTTGAAGAAGTGGGTGTGTTGATTGACTGTGAAGCTGGGAGAGTGCTGGTGTGCACTGCAGAGTTTCCAAGAACAGACTACATGCTGGTCTCAGTGGGAGACAAGGAAGGCTGGAGGCCTGATCTGGACACAGGACTGTAAGTGTCCCACACGGACTGTGTAAACCTGTTTTGTTTCCCTGCGTTCTGGATGAAGTTAAGCTCACGTTTATGTTGCTGTGTGTTTAAGGCTGAAATAAACGCCTGAACGTTTAAACAGAGCCAAAGGACTGGTCCAGTATTATCCTACCACCGAGCTTATCCCTTACAATTGGTGGAGGATGCGGGCATGATCTGACACTAACCTGAATCTGCACCCCAGTAAATAATACTGTAGGGAATCCAGAGCCCACTTAATGGCCAGGCACTCTTCCTCGATTATTGAGTAATTCTTTTCTGCTGGGGACAGCTTCCTACTCAAGTAGCTTACTGGGTGCTCTTCTCCATTTATGACCTGGACATCACAGCCCCCAACCCCGCATCCGACGCATACGTCTGAATGACAAACTCCTTAGAAAAATCTGGGGACACTAACACAGGCTGCCTACAGAGTGCTGACTTTAGTTTCTGAAAGGCCCCTTCGGCCTCCGGGGACCACTTAATTGCCGTTGACTTGGCTCCTTTTTTCAGGTCGGTGAGGGGGACTGCTATCTCTGCGAATTTGGGAATGAACCTTCTATAATAACCCACGATTCCCAGGAACGCCCTGACCTGTTTCTTGTTCTGGGGACGGGGCCAGTTTTGGATGGCTTCTACTTTGTTAAGTTGAGGTTTGATCACTCCTTGCCCCACGATGTACCCTGGGTATCGGGTTTCTTCCAACCCTATGGCTGACTTGCTGGGGTTAACCGTGAAACCGGCCTTCCTTAACGCCCCCAGGACAGCCTGAACCTTAGCCAGATGACTTTCCCAGTCCTTACTAAAAATTACTATGTCATCCAGATAGGCTGCCGCATATCTCCTGTGGGACCGCAAAACCCGGTCCATGGCCCTCTGGAATGTGGCCAGGGCTCCCTTTAAGCCAAAAGGCATCCGGACATACTGGAAGGACCCCTCAGATGTGGAGAATGCCGTCTTCTCCCTAGCCTCCATTGACAACGGAATCTGCCAATATCCTTTGGTAAGATCCAGGGTCGTGATATACCGAGCTGGACCCAGTCTCTCTATCAACTCATATACCTGGGGCATGGGGTAGACATCTACCTTAAAAACCTCATTTAGTTTACGATAATCATTACAAAACCGCCATTCCCCATTGGGCTTCGGGATGAGGATTATGGGACTAGACCACCCACTTTTTGATTCCTCGATCACGCCTAGGTCCAACATTCGTTGCACCTCTTTTGCGATAATCTCCCTACAAGCCTCGGGCACCCTATAGGGTTTAAAGTTAACCCTTATCTGGGGGTCAGTGATTATCTCATGCTCGACAACTGTGGTCAGACCTGAAGATTCTGTAAACAAGTCTCTATTCTGTAGCAGTAACTGCTTACATTGTTGCTTCTGGGAGGGCGACAGGGTCTCTGCAATTTTGACCTCCTCAATAGGTGGAGTCCATTGGGCCACAGCGCACGGAGCTTGTGGAGGGTCCCTATCTTTCCCAGGGCTTTAATAAATTCACACAATATACTTGATAGGGCTTCCTCCTGCCTGGTTGGTGTACCCTGTAATTCACTTCGCTCACTTTTCCGACCACCTCAAAGGGCCCTTGCCACTTTGCAAGAAACTTGCTCTCAACCCTTGGGACCAACACCAGGACTCGGTCTCCCGGGCTAAACTGCCGGAGGCAAGCCGACCTGTTATAGACCCTTGCCTGAACCTGAAGAAGATGCTCCTTCACAATAGGCATCACCTGGGCTATCCTCTCCTGCATCTGAGCGATATGCTCTATTACACTCTTATACGGAGTGACCTCACTCTCCCAGGTCTCCTTGGCAACATCCAACAACCCCCTGGGGTGTCTGCCATATAATAACTCAAATGGGGAAAATCCTGTGGATGCTGGGGCACCTCCTTGATAGAGAACAGCACATAGGGCAGTAGATAATCCCAGTCTCGCCCATCCTTCTCAACTACTTTCTTTAACATAGCCTTCAGGGACTTGTTAAACCATTCTACCAGCCCGTCTGTTTGGGGATGGTAGACCGAAGTGCGGAGCTGGGTAACTTTCAACACCTTACAGACGTCCCTCATTACCCTCGACATGAATGGGGTCCCCTGATCAGTCCGGATTTCTTTAGGTATTCTAACCCTGGAAAACATCTGAAACAACTCTTTGGCTATGCCCTTGGAAGAAGTATTTCTGAGAAGTACTGCCTCTGGGTACCTGGTCGCATAATCTACCACAACCAGGATGTACTGGTTTCCTCTGGCGGACTTCACCAAGGGTCCTACTAAATCCATGGCAATTCTATCAAAGGGCATCTCAATAATAGGAAGAGGTATCAGAGGGCTACGGAAGTTGGTTACCGGGGAGGTGATCTGGCATACAGGGCAAGACTGGCAATAGTCTTGAACCTGTTGGTGAACCCCTGGCCCATATAACCTCCGAAGGACCCTTGACTGGGTCTTCTTCACCCCCAAGTGACCCCTCAACACATGGAAATGAGCTAGGTCCATCACCATTTACCTGTATGTTTTAGGCACCACTAGTTGCTCGACCCACTCCTCCTGAATTTTAATCACCCGATATACGATGTCCTGGTTCATGGCAAAATGGGGGTCCCTCTTTACCGCCCCGGGTTCTTGGGGCACCCCTTTGACCACCACTACACTCCTTCGGGCCTCTCTTAAAGTCTCATCCCGGAGTTGGGCAGACCCAAAGTTTTCCCGGGACACCTCCAAATCAGGGACTACCTCATCGGGGGTGTCCCCAACTAACACAGAAGAGGGAAACCCCAGGTCACCCTCTGGCTCAGTCCCCCCTGGGCTGACCGCACCCTTCAGTGACTCCTGACGAGGCGACGGGTTCTGTGGTAGTGCCAGTTCCCACAGAGGCCAGAACAATACAAAATCATGCCCGATAATTACGTCATACATCAAGGCTGGGACCACCCCTACCTGGTGGGACCTAACTCCCTGCTCTGTTTCCATGATCACCGGGGCCACTGGGTAACCCTTAGTGTCCCCATGAATACAGGTAACACCTACGCTTTTCCCTGGAATCAACTCATGTGTAATAGCGACCGAGAGGAGCGTAACCAGACTCCCCGAGTCCAATAGTCCTGAAACCGAAGTCCCATTGACCGTCAGTTGGCAGAACTGGGGCCCCTCATCCGTGTAGGGGACCGCGCCACATGCAGTGTGGGCAAACAATGAAGACCGTCGTCCCACCGAGCAGTCCATGGATTCTGTAGTATGGGGGCACTGGGATACTCTATGTCCTGGGGTATGGCAACTCCAACAAACCACCTCCCGGAGTCCCCCCTGCTTCCCGGGTTCTGGTACCACCTTACCTTTAGGGCGACTCTGCTGAGGACTCTGTTGTCCTGGTTTCTCTGAGTCTTTTGGGCTTTCCCAATAGGCGGACTTTCGACCACCTGCAGGGCCTCGGGCATTCTCAGCAGTGTGAAAACGTTCCACAAAGATCAGCAGGCTAACGACTGACTGAGGGTCCCCTTGGGCCACCCAGGTCTGAATAGGTCGGGGCAGGGAATGTATGAACCGATCCATGACTACTCGGTCTACCATCTGAGCTGGGGTGCATACATCCGGCTGTAGCCATTTTTGCACCAGATGAAATAAATCAAACATCTTTGACCTGGTAGGCTTGTCCGTACGATAGGTCCAGTGGTGGACCCGCTGGGCCAATACCGCCAAGGTAACCTCAAGTCGTGCCAGGATTTCTGCTTTCAACTTGGGATAATTGTTAGCATCCTTGAGGGCAAGATCACAATAAGGCTTCCGGGGTTCTCCGGTTAGAAATGGGGCTAAGACCTCTGCCCATTGACCCGGTGGTAGCCGTTCTTGGTTGGCCAACCGCTCAAACCCGGTGAGGTAGGTCTCGACCTCTTCCTCCAGTGTCAATTTTTGCAACGCCTCCCTCACGTTCCTCCCGGCATTATGTACATCGCTAGTCATTGGAGGTGCAGGCTTTTCCTGGGCCAATTGTTGAATCAGCAACCGGTTGGCTTCTTGCTGTGCCTGCATGGCTTCCAGATGCATCTGCTGCTGATCCCTTACAATTGGTGGAGGATGTGGGCATGATCTGACACTAACCTGAATCTGCGCCCCAGTAAATAATACCATAGGGAATCCAGAACCCCGGCCTTGGGCAGAGGGGGAGGGGTATGTAAAAGGACAGAGGGGATTGTGGTGGACCCAAGGACCCTGGTGTTAGTGAGGTGAAAACCAGTAATTTCATGTGTCAGCGGCAGTAGATTGCTGACACACATTTTATTGTTAGTATACTCGCACAGCAAGTAGTCTGGGTCTGATTTTCACAGGAGCAGTCATAGAGTTGGGTGGGTGACTGCTCCCACATCTTCAGGTCCAGGCCAGAGTTCGTTTGCTATGTAAGCCTGGAAGTCAGGTGGGTTTTAAAGAAGTGGGTGTGTTGATTGTCTGTGAAGCTGGGAGAGTGCTGGTGTGTGCTGCAGAGTTCCCAATAACAGACTACATGCCGGTCTCAGTGGGAGACTAGGAAGGCTGGAGGCCTGATCTGGACACAGGACTGTAAGTGTCCCACACGGACTGTGTAAACCTGTTTTGTTTCACTGCGTTTTGGCTGAAGTTAAGCCCACGTTTATGTTGCTGTGTGTTTAAGGCTGAAATAAACGCCTGAACGTTTAAACAGAGCTAAAGGACTGGTCCTGTATTATCCTATCACAAGCTGATCCTTTACACATTATACATGAAAGTTATACTATTTACAATACACGGTGTGCAGGACGCACCGACTGAAGATGCCAGGAGACGTGTACTGCACTGGTGAACTGACCCCTGCTGCAGTTTCTAGGCTGTAAGAAGGGCATGGAAGCATAGAGAGCAGACCCCAGGAGGAGAATGTCAGGAGCAGCTAGCGTGTTGACCAGTACTTCTGTTGCTGTTGGTTAAATATAGCCCTGTGTATAAGAGTGATATGGTGTAAGCACCCATTTTCTGTGCCCTAGCCACTGCATTCTCACCTACAAACAGAACTGTCTGTGACACTGTGTAAGCAACTCAGTGCATACCAGGGAAAGATGGGATAAAAAGCAACCCCTGATCCACAGACTCCATCAGCACACCTACAACAGCACAGAAAAATAGCAGCACATAATGTGCATTGAAGTAAATTTTGCTTAAAGGGGTTTTGCCACGATGTAATGTTGACGTGGGATCCTCCAAAATGGGTATTTAATCACTTTTCTAAATATATGTGATTACAAAAAGTGAAGCCTCTGAGAGCTACAGCTTTCTTTCCATGCCCTTAGTTACCTGACAGTTTACATTAGACACTACCAGGAGCTGACCTGGCCAGGTTTGGTGCTGTCTGCACTTCTTATCTGATGACAGGGAACATGAAGGAGCTAGCAAGGGACTGTTGAGAAATATCCTGTCTTTTGTATAGAGAATCCACTGGTTCTAATGTAATTATTTGTGTAAACATTGTAGACACTCCCTGGCACTACTTGTCTCTGTTCCGACCCCCTTCCTCTCCCCGGTGACTCAGCATGCTGAGTTAATTTTGTCTTCTGATCAGATAACAGGTAAGGAACTGACTTCTTGGCAAAACCCCTTTCATTTGGTCACCACTCTCTGAAATATTTATATCACACAGTCCAAACTAAAAGGAACATAAAAGTGAAACTTATGCAGAAACACCTAATCACTTGGTTAGAGATAGGAGTATACTTTTCAGTGAAGCACAAGTGCATGTACCGTTATACAAGCACAAATATTAGCAATAATACTACTAAGACTGGGTACACATAAAATATAGTTTTCACACTGACTGCAGTTACACGTTAAGGCAATTTACCATGTGCCCATTATGAATCAAACTGCTTGTAGGTAGCATTGTAATGCAGTTTCTACCACCTAGTGGCCAATACTATCAAATTGGTGGTATTTTGTGGCATGAGCAATATTATAGTCATGATAGGACTATGTGGCCACTGTTGGGCAAGAGATACTGCAATGCTGCTAAATGGCTATCTCTATTTAATTGGTGGGTGCTACTTTGTGACTGTGATGTTATACAATATTAGCCTGGCATCAGTCACAAACTAGCACCCACTTATTAAATAGTGCCAGCCATTTAGCAGGATATAACTCATGCCACTATTTAATAAATGCTACTACCCATTAGTGATGTGTCCATAACAAAAGTACCCAATGTCCACAGTGTAGTTTGGACTTACCCCACTCTGATGGTCCGCTGGTGCTACCTTGAGCAGGGGAAGAACTGGCAGCTCAGAGTGTAGGCTTCCGAGGGAGACAGAGTTACAGTGGTGTGAAGAAGTATTTGCCCCCTTCCTGATTTCTTAATCTTTTGGATGTTTGTCAGACTTAAATGTTTCAGATCACCAAACACATTTAAGTATCAGACAAACATAGAACAAGTAAACACAAAATGCAGGTTTTAAATGAAGGTCTTTTTATTAAGAGAAAAAGTCATCAAAATCTACAGTGCCCCGTGTGAAAATGTTATTGCCCCCATTCTGCCTTAAGACATAAATTAACTGTGTTTTCTCACATATTTGGGAAGTTAAGTTCAGTTTCCCTAGCCTCACCCAGGCCTGGTTACTGCCACACCTGTTCTCAAGCAAGCAAGCAAGCACTTAAATAGGATCTGTCTGACAAAGTGAAGTAGACCAAAAGATCCCCAGAGGCTAGACATCATGGGGAGGTCCAAATAAATTCAGGAACAAATGAGAAACAAAGTAATTGAGATCTATCAGTTTGTAAAAGGTTATAAAGCCATCTCTAAAGTGTTGACTCAAGAGAACTACAGTGAGATCCATTATCAACAAATGGAGAAAACATGGAACTCTGGTAAACCTTCCCAGGAGTGGCTGTCCATCCAAAATTACCCCAAGAGTGCAACGACGACTCATCCATGAGGTCATAAAATACTCCACAACAACATCCAAATAACAGCAGGCCTTCCTTGCGTCAGTTAAAGTCAGTGTTCATGACTCCACCATAAGAAAGAGAATGTGCAAAAATGGCCTGTATGACAGAGCTCCAAGACAAAGAAGATTCTGTGGACTGACAAGACAAAAGCTGAACTTTTTGGAAGGTATAGTCCCATTATATCTGGCCTAGAAGGAACAGGGCATCTCAGAAAAGAAACATTATACCAACATTAAAACATGGCGGTGGTAGTGTGATTATCTGGGGCTATTTTGCTACTTCAGGACCTGGAAGACTTGCTGTGATAAATGGAACCTTGAATTCTGCTGTCTACCAACAAATCCTGAAGGAGAATGTCAGACCATCTGTTCATGACCTCAAACTGAAGCGCACTTGGTTTATGCAGCACTACAATGATCCAAAACACCTCTGAATGGCTTAAAAAACATAAAATGAAGACTTTGGAGGGGCCTAGTCAAAGTCCCGACCTTAATCCAATTGAGATGCTGTGGAATGACCTTAAAAAAGTGGTTGATGCTCGGAAACCCTCCAGTGTGGGTGAAATACAACAACACTGCAAAGATGAGTGGCCAAAATTCCTCCAGAGCGTTGTAAAAGACTCACTGGTAGTTATCGTAGAAGCTTGATTGCAGTTGTTGCTGCTAAGGGTGGCCCAACCAGTTATTAGATTTAGGGGGCAATTAGTTTTTCACACAGGGCTCTGTAGGTTTTGATTACTTTTCTCTTAATAAAAAGACCTTAATTTAAAAACTATTTTGTGTTCCCTTCTGTTATGTTTATATAATATTTAAATTTGTTTGATGATCTGAAACATTTAAGTGTGACAAACATCCAAAAGATTAAGAAATCAGGAAGGGGGCAAATATTTTTTTAGACTTCTGTAGCATTTAGCTCTGCACAGACACTTTGGGTACATGTATAAAATGTGGCGCCAACTCGACAGTCATACTTCTTAGTTAGTTAGTGTAGCATTCGTCAGTATGTATGAAGTTTTCTCAGCACTTTATAAATGTATGCCGTTGCGAGACACATTTATGCAAAAAGTGGTGCATAGAGTGTATTGAAATGAAATTGGTATGGATTGGTATACATGTCGCCCTTTGTGTGCCGTGACTGCTGTCTGCAACTCGGTTCAGTTGGATGTTTAAAATATAGGGGAAGTAAAAACAGAAAGGAGTTGGTAGAAGTCCACTGGGTACATGGGACTGTCTTTAAATTTTAGGGATTTATTGCAGTTTTGGTGGTATTTACTGAAAATCACTGCACAAATTGTGTCCTTTTTACATCAATTTTCAGGAAATCACCAGCAGGATAGTGAAGTGTACAGGCGTGTAACCAACATCGAGTAATGGAAGAGGGACACTTGCTGTTCGCAGGCGTGGTGCCAAAGAACAGGCCGCAAATTGGAGAAAGTGTGTGTACGCTAATTCTGGTGAAGAGAAACCAGGGTGGTCAGTGACTTTATACAAGTGACTTTGAAAAGAGTATGTTTCCACAGCAGACAAACATTAGTAATGCACAGTATGGGCTCCATGTTATCTGTGTATGGCCGGACTGAAAGCTGTGAGGCACCGTGGAGGCTGCTGGACGAGGAACACCATATACCTGCCACCTTAGTGTGCCTACCTCTAGCACCTACATATTAGATTTAGAGCCCAGGTAGAGAACAAAGCTGTGGGAGGAGATGTAGGAAGGTGTGGCACTGTGAAGAACTTTATACATATAAGTTTTATGTTATAAATGTTGCTTATTCCCTAAATGTACAGTAGTCAAGTGAATGTGCAACCAGAGCTGTGACTGACACAGCGTAGAGGCTTTAGTGTTGCAGCTGGAGAGGAAGATGAGCCTGACTGCTGTATTCAGGAGAGGATAAAGCTTAGGATACAGAAGACTGATTGGTATTCAGTTCCAATAACCAAGAGGAGAACAAATATGGGCAATCATGAGTTTGGTTATTTCTGCAGTGAGAAAAGAGTGGAATCCAGCAATATTTTGGGGTTCAGGAGACAAAGGATTAAATAGAGGGGAAGAATGAAAGTTCAGAGTCTAGTATGAGCCCAAAACAGCGAGCCTGTTGCCTTGAAGTAATGTTGGTACCACACAATGAACACAGAAGTGCCCAGCTTGAGTTAATTAGTAGATGGTGGAATGACAAGCAGTTCAGTTTTTGTAAAGTTTAGTTTCAGATAGAATGAGGGCATGAGGTCAGAGATAGCGGACAGTCACTGATGTTATGTAATAGTGCAGTTGTGATGTCACAGGAAGAGATGCATAATTAGGTCATGTTATCAGCATATAGATGGTACTGAAAGCCAAATCTGTTTTTCCAATGGGTGCTGTGTAGAGTGAAAAGAGAAGCTAAGACTCTGAGGAACTCCAACTACAGGAGGAAGAGAAGTAGAACCAGCAACTGATACCCTAGTGTACAGGATACTGAAAGTCAATACAATGAAACAGGGGAGGGACAAGGCATTTTGGTGCCCTAGGCGAGTACAGCCAATGGCGCCCCCCCCCCTCGCTCAAAAAAAAAACCCCCCCCCCACACACACACTAATTCCTCTCACCCCCCCCCCCCACACACACACACTAATTCCTCTCACCCCTGCGCCAGGTCCTGTCACTAATTTTCTGCACATTCCACATAGCTCCCGTCCATCTCCTCAGCAGTCACTGCACAATGAAAATCAGCCCTGACAAATTTGCATTTTCAAAATCGCTCCCCTCCATATGACAGTGCAATACCCCTAAATAACAGTCACTAAATAATCCACCGATACATGGAGCAAATCTACCAGACGAATGATTGTTACTAAAAACACTCCTACAAAACCAAGACCCAAAACTATTACTACTTAAGGCTCAAATAATTCTGCCAGACCCTGACCGAACGCAACCCCCACATGTGACTACCAGCTGTACACAGGCTCTGATTACATATACCACCGCCATACAGTGACCATATAGTGGTAGATACTAGTTGTATGTAGGCTCTGCAGAAATATAAGTGATTACACTGCAGTTACATTTAGTGACTCACCGGAGACGTCTTTTCTGATCAGCGTCGTTCACTTTCCCTTTTCTTCTCCATCCGGTTCACACCTTCATGCCAATTGCTCCCGGCCAAGACTCGTCCCTGAGGATTTGGACACAAATATCTTAGATTCCTCACATTTCCAGTAACTCCTTAATTATAGGTATATAAGTCCCCTTAGTCAGACAGGTATATAGATATGCCCTCTCAGTTCAGGCAGGTTCTAGATATTGTCCCCTTAGAACAGGTAGGTATATAAATATAGGGGCACTCAGGCAGGTATATAACTAAGGGGCTCAGGCAAATATATAGCAAGCGGTTCAGGAGGCGTATGGTGCTACAGGCAGGCAATATTGGGGCTCAGGCAGGCGTATGGGGCCACAGGCAAGGCGTAACGGGCCCACAGAACAGGCGTATGGGTCCTCACAGGCATATGGGGGCCACAGGCAGAGGCGTAATGGGGGTCCCACAAGGGCCAGGCGTCTATGGGGGCTCAGGCAAGGCGTATGGGGGGCACCAGGCCAGGCCGTATGGGGGCCACAGGCAGGCATATAGGGGCCACCAGGCGGCCGTACAGGGCTCAGGCAGGCGGGTAGGGGGCCACAGGCAGCGCGTATAGGGGGCCACAGGCAGGCGTAATGGACCTCAGGCAACGGCGTATGGGGGGCGTTAGGCAGGCGTATGGGGGCCACAGGGAGGCTAATGGGGGCCAACAAAAGGGCCCGGCGTATGGGGGCTCAAGGCAGGCATTATTGGGGCCACAGGCAGGCGTATGGGACCTCAGGCAGGCATATAGGGGCCACAGGCAGCCGTACAGGGGCTCAGGCAGGCGTACGGGGGCCACAGGCAGGCATATAGGGGCCACAGGCAGCCGTATGGGGGCTCAGGCAGGCGTATGGGGACCACAGACAGGCGTATGGGGGCTCAGGCAGGCTTATGGGGGCACCAGGCAGGCATATAGGGGCACCAGGCAGGCATTATAGGGGGCCGCAGGCAGGTATTATAGGGGGCCGCAGGCAGGCATTATAGGGGCCACAGGCAGGCGTATGGGGGCCACAGGCAGGCGTATGGGGGCCACAGGCAGAATATAGGGGGCCACAGGCAGGCATTATAGGTGGCCGCAGGCAGGCATTATAGGGGGCCGCAGGCAGGCATTATGGGGGCCGCAGGCAGGATATAGGGGGCCACAGGCAGGCATTATAGGGGGCCGCAGGCAGGCATTATGGGGGCCGCAGGCAGGCATTATAGGGGCCGCAGGCGGGATATAGGGGGCCACAGGCAGGCGTATGGGGGCCACAGGCAGAATATAGGGGGCCACAGGCAGGCACTTAAAAACAACAACATTAATACTTACCCAATTCCCGGGCGCGCACTCCTCTTCTTCCTCTTCACCGCGCGCTCCCTCCGGCAGCTCCTCGGGCGCACGGCCTGTGACGTGCTGTGCGCCCGAGGAGAGGCAGCGTCGCGATGACATCACTTCATCGCGACGCTGCCGGCTGAGGCGCACGGGGCCGCGGCGGGTCCTCAGCGCTAGGAGGACCCGGCGGCCCCGCTGTGTCGGCCCTGCAGCTCACCGGAGGATCCAGCGATCCTCCGGGGAGCGGGCCCGACACTGTCTGCGGGGCAGGGAGCGCTTGCTCTCTGCTCCGCAGAAGCGGTCACAGAGACCGCCGGCGCTTCAGGCCCACGGCAGCGGCCTGGAGCCCGGCGAGGGTCGGGGCCCTGATGGCGCCCCTTAGGGATAGGCTGAGGTAGGCACCCTAGGCGGTCGCCTACCTTGGCCTACCCGTCGTCCCGGCCCTGGAATGAAGCATGCTGAGGAGCATTTGGTGGTCTACAGTTTTAAACACTGCAGAGATAATCTAGTAGTACATTGCCAACATTGACACATTTTTAGAATGCATATGATTCATTTGCTTCTAGCTATACACAGCTTTAGGAGAAAGCTACTCTAGATCTTGCTGCAAATCTGTTACATGTATCTTCTGCTGCACATTCACCACATATTTCACCATATTTACCATTAAAAGTGGTAAAAGATGTATTACAGCTCATCCACCTGCCTGGTATCATAATCCACCGTGGAATTTTACCTCGCGTAGATCCGAAGGTAAAATCTAGAGTCCAAATTGACTCGAACAGATTCATCCTTGGAGCTCAGACATATGATAGGGGTCCAATAAAAGCATATGGTCTCATACTGTGCCTCTATTCTTATTTGCAAATGATCGGAAAAAAATGAAGTCACTGACATCAGTTTGTATCAGTTTTTGTATTCAAAAGCCGTTGACCACGATGATAAAAAGAAATGATGACATAACTGATAAAAAAGTGTAACATTTAACATATAGTTAATTATAATTGGATAATTCAGCTTATCACTGATAAGGTAGTAAGATTAGTGCAGGTGGGAGAATGATATTCATGCCGGCATAGGGCATTTAGGGCATAAGAACAGCACATAGGAGAGATTCCTTGCTAAGAATCCACCATATTCCACACAGTGGCGAGCTTTCACAGACAATGGCTCTTGCTCCCCCATAGATATGAAAATTTGCAGCGATCAGAGGAAAAAGGATGTGTAAGCACTGTGACCTTCCTAGGGGAATTTAATGGGATAACAGTTAAAACACCTAAGTCCTGGCCTTAATAGATGAGTTTTTTTTCTTTTTGTCACTGTTTTTTCCTGATATACTGATTTGACAAGTAGGTGCTAGGAGGCCACTTGAGAAAGAGATATGGCTGTATTTGCTTGGGCTAATGAATTATGTAGCGTTCTGTCCTTTATGAATTTTGCAATGGTCTCTGCTGTTGCAGGCAGTACATCAACATGTAATATGCTGTTGGTGGAGATGCCTGCAATAAAGTAGATGGACCATAAGAGTTCATATCTAAGTACTGCTAGAGACTTGTGGGATCTGATGAAGCTTCGGGATTGTTGGTAGAAAAGTCAGTATCTGTAATCCGGACATATAAGGAGACGTCAAGTGAGACACAACTTTACCTTGTGATAGGTGACCAGGTAATGGAAAGAGATTGAGTTGAGCATAGTTTGGTGTTTTATTAGTCTGATCATGAAGAGACCTATTTTAAAAATGTTTACTAGCAATGAACTAACAGTTTGGTTTCCTTAAACATAAGTATGAGCCAAATACAGCAAATGTTTTCAAACTGGAGGTAGAATGACATGAAAACACACCTTTGTTGGCCCTTCTTTAGTATGTGCCACAAGCCCTATTAGAACTGCAATCATTACACAATATGACATAGATAACACCGCTATAGGATATCACGGTCTATAGGCTTGCAGTTGTACAGTGGAACTATATAATATAATTGGAAAGTTTTATTTTATTTCCAATCATTACTTACCACAATACTAGCAGTTTCAGCTTTTTTTTAAAAATCTTTTGTTTAACTAAGTTGGATAATTATGTAGCACTGAATAAACTCATCCTTTGCAATGCTACACCTTCCTTTGCTGTTTACATTGCTATGCGATATAGAAAATAGTAATGCTTGTACTTGTACAAAGCTAACAATGGCTACCCAGCCAAGGCTTGTTGTTGTAGGATATGAACCCTGGCACACACCTCTTCTCAACTTTTTCACTACCAGCACAGAATGAAAAACAATTTGATCCCTTAACAACTCCCCGGATGTATCTCATGTACCCCGCCTTGTGAAAATGTGTTATTTTGGTTTGCACAGCCAAGGTGTCTTTTACACCTGCAGGCTGTTTGCTCACAGAAGCTGTTAACAAAGGTCATACAGGTTGTCGTACCAACAAGATTCCTATGGGAATCAATTGAAAGATTTGAATGCTATGTTTTCTTAACTGTGTTTGTCTTCCTGCTTTGTTTGTGTCTTGTGTATTTTCGGTATCTCAATTGAGCGAGTTCAGGAAACCGCACCTACTAATGATTTCTATGGCTTTTACCCAGCAGATGATGTCATTTAGGACACCTTCTCTAGCAGGGTAGAGTTTGTAAGCACCTGTGCTCCTTCTGAACTCATAGAAGATGGAACAAAAGTGTACAACAACCAGTTAGCTGTACATTATATTTTGGGTTATGCACGTTCATTATGGTAGGTCTGAGAATTCTTCCTCTTCCGAGAGTGTATCTCATAATTTTATTGTTTTTTAGAGATATAGAACATCTAGCTTGGACATTTACCACCAGCCTAGTAGTAGACATGATAATATGTACATAGGTATGTTACACCTGTGAACTAATTCATTTTAGTAAGTACTAAATATCTCCAAGCCGTGATATTTTTTTTCCATCTGCCCAGTATCACATGTGTTCATGCTAGACTGCCCACATGAACATCAAAGGTGAGAGACCAGAATCGAAACACCAGTTTCTTTCAATCTTTGTGAAGTACTAGCTGTGCCACAGGAATTTAGCTTCCAATGATTTCTATCTGTAGTTTATCTTCAATGTACAGTGGTGCTCATAAGTTTGTGACCGCTTAAGAATTTTCCTTGTTCTGAATGTAAAATGCACTAAGATTTGCATACTACTAGTGGCATTCATAAAAATTAGTAATATCATTGAAAATTAAGGGCTACTCCAGGGACTATCTTTTTATTTGTTATCGGGCTACAAATGTATTATTTTAACCCTTGTCATTCTTTACTGTAATGAGTCTATACAATATATGGGTTTCTCTATTTGACATAAATTATTGTATCAATTTTCTTTTCAGTGATATTCTAATTTTTTGAGATGCACTAGTAAGTCCTAAAAGTGGATAAAGAGAACCAAATCAAACCAAATCAAAAATGGTTATTTATTTATTTATTGAGGAAAATGTGACAAAAGTATGAAAACCCTTGCTTTAAGTCTTTGGTATAACCCTAATGTACAGCAGTAGCTGTATCTAAACGTTTCAGGTAATTGTCCTGTATATCAGCTTGGACCAATTTGTGCTTATGTTCATTAACTTGCTGCATGACCCACATTCTATTTAGGTTCAGCTCACTGACAAATGTCCTGACATTTTCCTTTAGAATTTGCTGTTGTTACAAATGGTAGGAATGAGGCTGTACAACTGCCTCAAACAACTCAAAGGCTATGTTCACACTGATTAAAATGAGGCGCATTTCGGTCTGTATTTCGCAGCGTACTGCGTTCAAATACGGGCGAAAGGCTCCCCAGTCATTACGGTAATCCACAGTTCTCATATAGAATGGATTACACCTCCTCTCCCCACTCGTGCAATATGCCGCGGGGGGAGATAAGTGACATGTCAATTATTCATGGCATTTACGTGCTGTGAGTAATGCATGTCTTTGGGGCCGGCGGTTTGCCGACCCCTCTCGCCCCGCGGGAGCCCGCTCCGATTGGCGCGAGCTCCCGAACACACGGCGTAATTTAGTTAGAGCCCTGTTTGCATTAGTTTTCTGTCGCTTTTGTTCTTCCCCCATGTTACTTTTTCAGTGTGTTCTCTACCTAAATTATGTTTAGTAGTTCTGTGCTGTTTTGGTTACGGTCAGCATAACTGAGGTTCATTGGTAAGGATATGGTCAAGGATGGAATGGATCTGCTGTTAGGGCCAGCACTATGGAAAGGTAAGGGACAGAGTTAGGAAAAGCTAAGTGTTAGGGTCCTCTCTAGGGTGCTATGGATTTCTGCAAAAAACATGCAAAAAAGGCACCAAAAAAGCAGGTAAATAACGTAGGACGGTTACATATATTCATTAGTAAATGTTCGTCCTGCTTTGTAATTTTTTGCTGCATCGTTTCAAAAAAATTGATCTGGAGTAGAATATTAGCAGAAAAAACCTTATGTGGGAACTACTGAAGTTGGGTTTTAACGCTATTAAAGTCTATATGGATCTGTTTTCAGTAGTTTTTTTCAGCTGTTTCGTAACAAAATTCTGTATAACACTATAGCTCCCAAACTCCACCTATCACCTCATGGGGAGTTAGGCGGAGAGAACAGGTATGGAGATGGCTGGAAAAGTGTGAATCCTAAATGTTTGTTGTGGTAAATTTCTGTAGAGACGATTCATGTCTGGGAGAAGTTGTCATAGCAAGTCTGGGCAGTATGAAGAAGAAAGGAAAGGAGAGGACTCCCATCGAAAAAGATGGCTATTTGTGGAGTTCACGGGGATGTAACTGACTGTAATCACTTATATGTCTGCAAAGGCCTGTGGTATAACTGGTAAATGTCACCATTTGGTCACTGTATGGGAGTAATATTGGTCCTAGTATAATGGTTTAGTTTATGGAACAAAATGGCTTATTATTCAGTCACTGACATGGTGGTAATATGTGGTTCATGATGTGGTAGTATCATTAAAATCACTAGATGTGGTTATATATTGTCTTGGTATTGGTAGTCTTATTTAGTCTTTTATATGGTGGTACTATGTGCTGGTATTATTTAGTCAACTATGTGGTGGTTATATGAGGTTATGGCATGGCGGTATTATTTGATTCTTGTTAGTGTTATTTTTCGAATAATATTGATTTTATTGTAACGGTTTTGTCTGTGAAAAATTTACAGTGATATTTGCTTTTTGTATAGCAGCATTATAAATAAACTGTATGACCATTATTTGGTATTTTTCCAGAGCTAAATTGTCTTATAGTTATTTGTATGGATATTTTATCATGATATGTATTTTTGTTTATAAATACTTCTTTATAGTGCCAGGTAATGCCACTGTGCTTTGCGAAGTCTTTCTGGAGGAAAGTTGGCATGAATGGTTTGTGCCTGGGTGTGGTTTAAGATGGCTGGATCATGTGTCTGGCATGAGCAGCGGCTTGGCCCAATGTGTCCCTATTTTTGCACATCCATTTGTTTTTTTGTATGTGTGGTTTTTAATGAATAGAGGATAAATGTATTTAGGCTTATTTCTACATGTGATGCACTACTGTTTAACCGTATACAGCTCAGCCTAATTGTGTTTTTTTCCCTGCCTTTTCAAGAGCCATAGTTTGTTATTTTCCAAATGATGGCCTTGTTTTTCTTGAGGGATGAGCTTTAATTATACCTAGTACTATATTGGTGATATAATTTTAATTGCATTACATTCTTTTTGGCAATGCTATTACTTTTTTTTATTGGAGGGACAAAAAGAAATCGACTGTTTTATAGTACAGGGTGATTTTATCAGTGATACAAAAATAAATACCTCCCAACATCAGAATTGGGCAGGACAGTCCCAATTTGGGGACATGTCCCGTATCCTGGATGGCAGTGCATCAGGAGACCCGATTTTTTGGGCTTTCCCAGGGACCCGGATGTCATATGACTAAGTCCTTGCGCCATTCACTCCCTGTGCATCATATGGATGTACAATACAGTGTAGCAGCTTCACTGCCCGCTGGTCTGCCAGCTAGTGTACAGTAAATTTAGTGCCGGGGAAGCACTCATAAGATGCTCCCATGACGTCTCTGGCTGTAGGAGCGCTGTATCGCCTCCTAATTTTCTACATGTCACTGTGAATCTAAGGGGGTGGGAGGCATCACGCATGGGGGGACCCCCCGCAGAAGATACAAAAGGGAGGCATGTAGTCTCAGTCACTTCCTCCCTCCACCCTGTCACCCACTAAACCCCCCCACCTAGCTTTGCTGGGTGCTGCTGTGGGGATGCGTGCCACTCAGCTTTCCTGGACACATGCTGTTGGGGGATGTCACCCAGCTTTTCCCAGGCACTGAATAGGGTATTCCGCAACCAGAAAGCTGGGTGATGGCCATTTGAGTTTTTTTTTTGTCAGGATTCCTATTTGGACTACGATGGATTGGTGACTATGACAGACCAGAGTTGTGTCTGTTTCTGTAATAATTGGTTAGAGGGCTGGTGTCAGGGAGTGTCTACCTTAACTAAGTGTTTTTTCCTGTTTTGTGTGGTTTTTTTCTTGTTTTTTCCAGTGATAATATGGCAGTAGCTAGCAGACACATCACAGATTACTATCGCTTTGGGCTGGCTGTCAGAGGCAGCGGTGGTTTTAGTAACACAAGGCTGAAACTAACTACCATGTGCCACTTTTATCCGGTACCCAACATACCAGGGGTACTGGAAGAGTCTGGTAAACCTGTCAGAAGAGGCCCTTCTAATGTGAAGTACGTTTTGGTGGTGGCTGCGGGCTGGTATCATTAGAATGGGAAGGGACAGTTATCACTTGGACCATCCATTCTTTAGTATCAAGCTTGCAGCTGTGCCTGTTTACCTTGGCTGGTTATGGAAAATGTGGGATACCCCATATCGTTTTTTTTCTCTAAAATGTATTTATTCAAAAACTAAGCAAAGGCATCCATTGTAATGAATATAGGGTTGCCCATTTTTGGATTCTCAATAAATAAATGTTTTTTTAAAAAAAATTAACAAGATGGAGTCCCTCCCATTCCCCATAGTCAGCCAAGATAAAACTGACAGCTGTAGCCTGATACTATCAGAATGGGAAGGTCGATCGAATGTGCTACCTTACCCTATAAAATACCCAGCCCGCAGCCGCCCCAGATGTGGTTAATCAAATAGAGGGTGCACTTCTGACGGCACCTGGCTCTTCCCACTACCCTGGTGCATTGGGTACTGGCGTTAATTTTGACAGAGGGTTAGGTCGCCTTGGGGTGACAAAACTTACCGTTGACTGACACAAGCTGGGGGGAACCCCAATGGGGGGGACTGTTCAGTAATGTAGGGCATCTGCCCTTATTATAGGGATGAGCGTTATAATTCAACAAGTGAAATCGGCACGGTTTTTAGGTTGATCGGAATCTCCGATCACGCGATAAATTTAGTTGAGAATTCTGGCTAATCTATTAACTATCGCGCTATTTTCGGCGCTTCTGTCATTTGGCTGGCCAGCAAAATCAGCTTTGAGTCATAGAGCAGGCGAGTGGGTGTGCGACATCATGAACTTGTGATGTGTAGGGTTGTCATTGGCTGGAAAAATCACATGACCTAGTTTGCATAGAACAGCACTTCTGTTCAGCTTCAGGTGTGTCAGTGTCTCTCATTAGAGCAGGACGTGTGCTATATTCTCTCCTCAATCAGCTTCAGCACGCTCAGAGACACAGTTCTCTTTATTCACACAGAAACTATATTTTAGCTGTGAACATTAGAACATAGGTAGATTAGAGATTTTCAGCTCTTAGTTAGTTAGACAGAGAATTTTTAAAGAAAAGCAATCTTGCGCAGTTACAGACGTGGTGGGAGGAGGGGGGGGGGGTTTGGGCAAACTACAGACAGGCAGGCAGGCTTTTAAAGGAGAGTGTATATTGTGAGCCAGACTCTGCTTTGAACCTGCTTTGAATGGCTTTTTTTTTACTAGCTTTTTGTCCAGCACACCTCGCACCTGAGGTATTGAAATAGTAAAACTTTTATTTTGTGCAGGCCCAGTTTTGTTCAAAGGATCCACTTGTACTTACAGAAATTTTCTAGTAACTGCTGTTGCATTTCATTGGTGCAAAACCCACCTTTTATTATCCGTTCCAATTGTAATTAGGTGTTTTTCACTGTGGCGCAGCCCATTTTTGTCAAAGACCCATCTTGTACTTTATTAGGATACAAGATATTTTAGTAATTGCAGATGTATTTCATAGGTGCAAAACCCAACTTTTATTATCAGTCTCAATTTCAAAATAGGTGTTTTCTCTTTGGGCAGCCCATTTTTGTTCAAAGACCCATTCTTGTACTTATATTAGGATACAGAAATTTGCAAAGTAATTGCAGGGTATTTCATAGGTGCAAAAACCACCTTATTTGTATTCGTCTCAATTTTAAATAGGTGTTTTTCACTTTGGCGCATCCTATTTTTGTTCAAAAACCCCTTTGTACTATATTAGGATAAGAAATTTGCTAGTAATTGCAGGTGTATTTTATAGGTGCAAAACCACCAACCTTTTATTACTCCATAAACATTTAAAAAAGCTGTATTTCACTTTGGTGGGCCCAGTTTTTGTTCAAAGAGCCACCTTGTACTTTTCAAACTTGTACACAGAAAATTTATTGTGGTAACTGCTTTGTCTTTTATTGGTGCAAACCACCTTTTCTTATCCGTGTAACTTGTAAATAGCTGTATTGCACTTTGGTTCGCCCCAGTTTTTTTCAGATAGCCACCTTCCTACTTAAATTTGGTACATACATTTTGTGGTAACTGCTGTTGTCTTTCCTTGGTGCAAACCCACCTTTTTTATTCGTATAACTTTTAAATAGCTGTATTGCACTTTGGTTCGCCCAGATTTTTTCAAATAGCCACTTCTACTTAAAATTTGATGTGGATAATCATTTTCTGAAGACCTCTTTCTTTGACAAAATGCGGTTTGGATCAGAAGGCATTTCACAAAGGTAAAGAGGCAAAGAGGATGTTTTTGTCTACTCGACGCAATCGCTGATGCCATAAGAGGAGGAGAAAGGAAGCCGGTCAATCGTCAGTGCCTGTTGTTTATAGCCTGCAGCTATGGATGCAGAATGTCAGGGACGACGAAGTCACCTGTGTTGTATGATGATGATGATGACATTGCGGATCCAACGTGGTCTTTTCAGCAGAATTTGCTTGCGAGCAAAGACGGAAGACGATGGGGTAGTGTCAGTATGGCTCCCGCCTCAAAAACACAAGTCCACTGTGTTTATTCCGCCAGCCACGATCAGCGGGAAACACCGCTCCTCGCTTATCGCCGTCGAAAAGGTCCAGGGACCTCTCAAGCCTGGGCTTTTTCGAGCAGCTCTCATTCACCCAGTGATGTCATATGCCGCCTTTGCCGTAAATGCATTCAGTAGCAGGGAAGAAATTCTTAGGTGTTTATCCTACCACCAAAAGTCTAGGGCACTTGCATTGCGAATGCTTGTGTTGAAATGGGGGGGAACACTGGCCAAAAAAGCCAAAACGATGCCAGGCTTAACACTGTCTCACCCTCTGTCTCCGCCTCCTCCTCCTCCTCCGACCACCTCCAAGAGTCCTCAGCCTGCCCATGTCTCTCAGAGTCTGATCAGGATCAGCACTCCGGCTTCAGACTCCCACGTCCCAAGTACCAACCAACACCACCAGAGACCCATGCTTATTCCTTTCCTTCCACCTGTTTGACGTCTGCACACACGTTACAGCGCAAGTCTTGCAGCCAGCCTTCTGTCTCCAGGTTTGGGAGCAGAAGAAAAACTTTTAACCCCAAAAACCTCCCAAAGCCAAACCCGGGGAAGGGGGGAAATGCCGCCTTTTTGGCCCCTTGGAAATTTTTTTCCCTTTCTTCTGGTGGACCAGAGGGGTCCGCCACCGTCTTTGAATTCCCTCCCCCCAATACCAGTGCGGGGGAGGCATTTGTTTGCCGGGAAAAAGCGCCCCTCCTGGCCAGCCCGTGTCTTTTAAAATTTCAACGCGTTGTTGATCTTGTCCGGAAAGTCCATCTGGCCCCCCAAACCCATGGATGAAAGCACGGCCAAGGCCGCATTCTTGTGACGTCACGGGTGAGCGGGTGGTCTTGGTGGTGACGTGGTCTCAGGCTCGGCGCACACTCTTAAAAACCGCAGGGAGGTGCAGGGTTTTTTCCCCAAAGCCCTCTGGGGGCATCACGTTCCCCTAGAAACCGGGGCCCGTGTTAAAAATTAATTGTCTTGGAGCCCCCCACACAGGTAAAAGAGCTGGGATGGCTCTTCGCACGAGACCGGCCTGGGCTGGGTGACAAAAACCCTTGTCCCAGACAAGGGGGGTGTGCGAAAACGGTTGTGGCCGCCCTTAGATCGGTAGGCTGGGAAATCCTTCCCTGCACTGTATGCCCTTGTGCCAAAAATTTTTAAGTGCTACCGGATTGGACCCCTTGGGGGAAGGCTCGAGGTCTGAGCTCCACTTCCGCGTTCGCCCCCTGCTTCGTCCCCCGGGCTGCGTTGCGCGTAAGTGGGCCCTCCCCGTCAAACGTCTCATTGTTGAGTGGAACACGTGGAATTCCAACCTCCACATGCTCCCGCGATTGTGGCAGCGTGCAATGCCATTACGTAGTACGAAAGTGAACATGGTTGACAAACCCGGGGTGCGGCCCCTCGGGGTTTTTGAGCCACCGAGATTTGGAGGCGGTGAAAGGCTCGCGATCCTTGAAATTTTTGAAAAAACCCACCAAAATGGTCAGTGCGAAAATCCCCTTTCGCGGGCTTGTGGGATCTTATTTTGGGAAACGATCTTTGAACACTCTGAAACATAGGTTCCCAGCGACGGAGGGGGGGAGCGGAACAGATGGGGGGAAGGGCTTTTCTCCGTCAAATCCAGAAGGCCGACAGTTTCAAACTTTATCGGTTTCATTAGGCAGTGGTTGGGCCCGGGCTAGTGCCCCAAAGGGAGCGCCCCAGCTCTGAGGCATCATCTGAGGAGTCGGGGTGTGTTTAAGCTGTGCCGGAGGGGAAAAAGGGGGGGGAGGGGTATTCCCGACACCGAGTTACCAACGCCCTGCCTTGGTAAGAGGTTGGCGGAATTTTTGGGCGGAGGGGAAGATGGGAAAATCAGTTTGTGTGCTCCCCGACCCCAGAGGCTTGGGAAAACAAGGTCCCTCTCTCCATGAGTGCTTGAGCCCATTTTTTTCCCTGATCCCCCGCATTAAGGCCATCAAAAGAAAAACAGTTATGGGGGCCCCCCCTCCTGATCCCCCGGTACAAAGCAAAATCGCCTTTCCTTCCACCACCCAATAGAGAGTTTAAAAAAGCAGGAAATTGGAGCCGTGTGATTTATCAAATGGAAACATTGTTGCATTGCTTCCGTTTTCAAAAAGTCAGGTGGGAAAACTTTGCAAACGTGATATCGTAGAGTGCCAAGTAGCCCCTAGCGCGCAAACAGCAGGATTGGGGGCAGAAGCCTAATGGGTGAACCCCTGGCAAACTTTATTACCACCTCACCAACGATGTTAAAGGGCAAATAAAACACAGGGGACCGGTTTAAGGACTGTAAAAGACACCCCGGTTTTGAAAAAACCTATTCCATTTTCCTTTTTCTTTAGAATTTTCGCATTGTCAATTTTTTTGAGGTCATGGTGCTGTGAGATACAGCTATATCAGGTCCCTTTTGGAACAAATGGGTTTGAGTGGCCAAAATTTTCCCTCACAATTTTTTCAGTGGCTGAGAAAACATTTTTATAATTTTTTGGGAGTGTGTGAAATGCGTTTGTCAGGTCCCTTTCTAAAAAATGGTTTCTAAACAGAATTTTTTCTTCACAATTGTTTAGAGTGGTTTTAAGGGTCTGTTTTGGGAAATTTTTTTGGGCATGTTGCTGTGAAATGCGATATACGGACTAAGGTCCTATTTAAAAAATGTGGTTTCTAACAGACATTTGTTTTCCTTTTG
>JAODAL010013987.1:0-89106 GCA_025379985.1 Phyllomedusa bahiana
GCCGGCCTGGAGCCCAGCCAAACCAGGCCTTAAAAAAAAACCCCCCCGCGCCTGCAGGCTCCACCCGCCACGGGGGGCCCTTAACCCCCGCCGGGGCCTGAAACTCCACCCCCACCGGAAAGGCCTTAACCCCCCGCCCCGGGTGCAGGGTCCCCACACCGAGAGGCCCTTTTTTCCCCCGCCCCCGCCTGCGCTCCACCGCCACCGAGAGGGCCCTTTAACCCCGCCGGCCGCAGCTCCACCCCCCACCGGAGGCCTTAACCCCCGGGCCGGGCCTGCAGCTCCCCCGCCACCGAGGGGGCCTTAACCCCCGCCGCGCCTGCAGCTGCACCACTGAGAGGTCTTAACCCCCGCCGCGCCTGCAGCTCCACCGCCGGGGAGGCCCCTTTTTCCCCCGCCCCCCTGCAGCTCCCACCGCCCCCCAAAAAGGGGTTTAAACCCCCCCCGGGGCTTGCGCTCCCCACCCCCAAAAGGCCCTTTAAACCCCGGGCCCCGCCTGCAGCTCCACCCCCCCGAAAAGGCCTTTTCCCCCGCCGCCCTGCAGCCTCCACACCTGAGAGGCCTTAAAACCCCCCCCGCCCTGGCTCCACCGCCACCGGAAAAGGCCTTAAAACCCCCCCCCCGCCTGCAGGGTCCCAAACCCCCCACCGAGAGGGGTTTAAAACCCCCGCCGCCTTCAGCTCCAAACCCCCACCGAGAGGCCTTTAAAACCCCGCCGGGGGCCCGCAGCTCCCACGCCCCCCCGAGAGGGCCCTTTAAACCCCCCCGGGGCCTGCAGCTCCACCGCCAAAGAGAGGCCCTTAACCCCCGCCGGGGGGCCGGGAGCTCCACCGCCCCGAGAGGGGTTTTAACCCCCCCCCCCGCCTGGCCCGCTCCCCCCCCCCCGGAGGGCCCCCAACCCCCGCCGCGCCTGCAGCTCCACCGCCACCGAGAGGCCTTAACCCCCGCCGCGCCTGCAGCTCCACCGCCACCGAGAGGCCTTAACCCCGCCCCCCGCCCCGCAAGGGTCCCCCCGCCACCGAGGGGGCCTTAACCCCCGCCGCGCCGCAGCTCCCCGCCACCCCAGAGGCCTTAACCCCCCGCCGGGGCCCCGCTTCCAAACCCCCCACCGAAGAGGCCTTTAATCCCCGCCGGGGCCTGCAGCTCCACCCCCAACCCGGGGGCCTTAACCCCCGCCGCGCCTGCGTTTCCCCCGCCACCCGGGGGAGGCCTTAACCCCCCCCGCGCCTGGGCTTTTCCCCCGCCACCGAGAGGCCTTAAAACCCCCCCCGCCATGCAGCTCCCAAACCCCCACCGAGAGGCCCTTAACCCCCCCCGGCCTGCAGTCCACCCCAAAGGAGGCCCCTTTAAAAACCCCCCGCGCCTGCAGCTCCCACCGCCAAGGGGGCCTTAACCCCCGCCCCGGGCCCTTATAAAATTTTTTAAATTTTAATATATTTAATATATTTATATAATACAAAACCACAAACCCCCCAGTTTACAAAGGGTTTTACCTGTGCACCCCTATATACATCCCCCCATGTTTCGGGGGCCCTTTGGGGTCTGCAATTGTCCATTTCACAACAAGAGGCCGCGCTTTTGGGGATTCTCTGGGCATCGCACGAGCCATAGATGCAACAAGATGGATCCCTCAGTCCGGACGCTCATGTTCCAGTTAGTGAAGTCTCTGAGGTTGTACCGCCATGCAGCGCTGGATACGACCGTCCTGTCAGCGGCACAGCTCGGCCAGACACGCAGCTCAGGGCGTCCCACAGAACAGCATGGCGGCCAGCAGCACGAAGCGGGGTCATCCTGCTGGAAGGAAGGCGAGCAGCCCAGCAAGAGAATCTGCTGAGGCGACAGCAACACCCTGATCCCTAAAAACACAGGACGCTCACCCAGCGGATGACTACAGAGCCCGGGCATCCACAGCAGGTCACACAGCGTCTCCATGGTAACAAACAAGCCGCGTGTGGTCACATGCTGCAGTCTCCTGCCCCGTCTCCATGGTAACAGACCACAAACAAGCCGCGTGTGGTCACATGCTGCAGTCTCCTGCCCCGTCTCAATGGTAACAGACCAAACACAAACCGCCTGTAGGCCCGTTGATGCAGTCTACTGCCCCGTATCAATGGGGTTACAGCCACAATACAAGACTCGTGTGGTCACATGCTCTGGCAGTTCTCCTGCCCAACTCATGGTACACTGTCCTCAAACAAGCCGACACGCGTTCGTGGTCACATGCTGCAGTCTCCTGCCCCGTCTCCATGGTAACAGACCACAAAACATGCCGAGTGTGGTCAGATTGCTGCATCAATCAGTCTCACATTATTACACGCGCACCTGTTGTTAACGTCAAACTGCGTTCCGGGACCACATGTAGGGCATGCTGCAGGTCAAATCTCGTCAGTGAGACAACCCACTCCGCGGCAGCTCAACGCCCTCCCCCGCGGCAGCTCAACCACCCTCCCCCGCGGCAGATGTGGCACTATAATTATGGGTCAGATAGGAGCAGGCTGCAAATGACTTATGGGGAGATCAGCGTCCGGGTCTCCATTCTTCTTATGGTTTACAGGAGAGGACACAGGAAGACCTCAGAAAACCTGACATGGAGCTATACTGGCCCCGGGACCCCCTCTCGCGATTCCTCCTGTCAGTCCTATGGAGGAGCCCCAGGCCAATGTATGCTAGGAGCAGGATTCCTCCTGGTCCAGTCCTCTTGGAGGAGGCCCCAGCCTATTGTGTAGGGTGCGAAGAGATTCTCCTTGGGGTCTGTATTTCCTTTGGAGGAGCAGCAGCCAATGTGGAGGGGCGATTCCTCCTGGCAGTCTATGGAGGTGCAGCCTATGTGTTCGGGTGAGATTCCTCCTGTCAGTCATTTTGGCAGGTGCAGCCAAGTGTACGAGTGCCGTTTCCTACGGTCAGATCCTATGGTGGAGCCTCCAGCCAAGTGTTGTTAGAGAGCGTTCCTCCTGTCAGTCCTATGGAGGAGCCCCAGCCAAATGTGTACTTAGAGAGCCGATTCTCCTGTCAGTCCCTATGGTGGAGCAGACCAATGTGTAGGGAGGCGATCCTACCTGGCAGTCCTATGGAGAAGAAGCAGCCAATGGTAGAGCTGCGATTCCTCCTGTCTGTCCTTGGAGAAGCAGCCAAAGGCCAATGTGTAGAGAGCGATTCCTCCCGGTCAGTACTATGGAGGTGCTGCCAATGTGTAGAGAGCAATTTCCTACCTGTTCAGTTTCCTATGGAGAGTGCAGCAATGTTGTAGGGAGCGATTCCTCCTGTCTGTCTATGGTGGGCAGCCAATGTTGTAGGGAGCGATTCCTCCTGTCAGTCATATGGAGGAGACTGCCATGGTTGTTAGGGAGCGATTCCTACTGTCAGTCCTATGGAGGAGAAGCCAAATGTGTAGAGAGGTGATTCCTACTGTAAGTCCTATGGAGGTGCAGCCTCTATGTGTAGAGAGCGTTTCCTCCGTCCAGTACTTTGGAGGAGCAGCCCTACCAATGTGTAGGGAGCGAATGCCTACTGTCAGTACTAATGGAGGAGCCCCGCCTATTGTGTTTAGAGAGCGTATTACTCCAGGTTCAGTCCTATGGAGGAGCAGGCCATGTGTAGTGTGCGAATCCCCTCCTGTCAGCTCCTATGTAGGAGCAGACAATGTGTAGGGAAGCGATTTTACTCAGGGTCAGTCCTATGGAGGAGCCCCAGCCAAATGTAGTTAGTGAGTCGATTCCCTTACTGTCAGTCCTTTGGACGAGGCCCAAGACAATGTGTATGAGAGCGATTCCTTCATGGCCAGTCATATGGTGAGGATAGCCCCAGCAACTATGTGTAGTGAGAGCGTTTCATCCTGTACAGTTCATTTGGGTGGTGGCCCCAAGACAATGTGATAGGGAGCGGTTTCCTACGGTCCAGTCCTATGGTGGTGCCAAACCCGCCCAACCCAACCCCCCCCAACCCAAGCCATTGTGCTTTCGTGAGATCGATTTCAATCAGTGTCAGTCCTTTGGAGGAGCCCAAGCTATGTCGTTCATAGGAGAGCGATTAATCTCTGTCCAGTTTTATATTTTTTTTTTTTCCTATCGGAGGGCATCCCAGCCATTGTTGTGGAGTGCGTTTTCCTCCTGGTCAGTTCCTTTGGAGGTGGAGAAGGAGCTAATCAGTGCAAGCCCATTGTGTTGGAGGGTGTTACGAGTGAGATTCCTCCTGTCAGTCCTCATGGAGGAGGAGCTGCCAATGTGAGTAGGGAGCGTTTCCTATGTCCTGTCCATTTGGAGGAGCAGACCAATGTGTAGGGAAGCAATTCCTCCCGTTCTGGTCCGTTGGAGGAGCAGGCCAATTGTGTAGGAGGCGATTCCTCCCAGTCAAGTCCTTTGCGTGGAGACACCAGCCTATGTGTTAGAGTGTCGATTCTCCGTAAGTCCTATGGTGGAGCCCCCAGCCGTAATGTGTAGAGTGCCGATTCCTACTGTCAGTCGATGGAGGGAAGCCCCAGCACATGTGTACGAGAGCGATTCCTCCTGTCTGTTCACGTATGGAGGAAGCACCCAGCCAATGTGTAGAGAGAGATTCCTCCCGTCAGTAATATGGAGGAGCAACCGCCAATGTGTAGACCGAGCGATTCATCCTGTCCAGTCCTATGGAGGGAGCCCAGCCAATGTGTGGGACGCGATTCCATCAGGTCAGTATTATGGAGGAGCCCCAGAAATGTGTAGGGAGAGCGTTTCTCCTGTCGTAATATGTGAGGGAGCCCCAGCCCAATGTGTTGGGAGAGCGATGAGCGAATTCCTCCTGTCAGTCCTCCTGGAGGAGCCCCAGCCAATGTGTAGAGTGGCGTTACCTCCTGTCAGTTCCTAAGGAGTTTTAGCAGCAATGTGTGGGAAAAGCGGGTTTCATCCCGACAGTCTATGGAGGAGCCCCAGCCTTTGGGTAGTGAGCGATTCCTCCTGTCAGTCCTAAGGAGGAGACCCAGCCAATGTTGTAGAGAGCGATTCCTTCTGTCGTAGTTCTTTGGAGGAGCCCAGGCCAATGTGTTTTACCGAGAGCGACTTTGCTCCTGTCAGTCTATGGGAAGGGAGACCCAGACACAGCCAATGTGGTAGAGAGCGATTCCTCCTGTCAGTCCTATGGAGGAAGCCCCAGACAATGTGTAGTGAGCGATCCATCATGTCAGTCCTATGGAGGAGCCCCCAGCACTGTGTAGGAGCGATCCTCCTTGTAAGTCATATGGAGGAGCCCCAGCCAATGTTGGTGAGGAGCGATTCCTCCTGTCCAGTCCTATTGGATGGAGCCCCCCCAAGCCTAATGTGTAGAGAGCGATTCCTCCTGTCAGTCCTATGGAGGAGCACCAGCCAATGTGTAAAAAAACATTCCCCCCCGAAGGGGATTCCTCCTGTCAGTCACTTATGGAGGTGAGCCAATGGTAGTAAGCGATTCCTCATCGTCAGTCTATGGAGGAGACCCAGCCAATGTGTAAAGGGGAGCGAATTCCTCTGTCGTCCTAGGTGAGCAGCCAATGTGTTTTAATAGGAGAGCGATTCCTCCGTTCAGTCCTATGGAGGAGCAGCAATGTGTAGAGAGAGCGATTCCTCATGTCCAGTCCTATGGAAGAAGCCCCAGCCACCATGTGTAGAGAGCTATTCCTCCGTTCAGTCCGATGGAGGGCCCCTAGCCCAATTGGGTAGAGAGTCCGATTCAGCCTGTAAGTACCTATGGGGAGGTGGCCCAGCAATTGTGTAGAGAGAGCGATTCCTCCTGTCAGTCCTATGGAGGAGCAGCCAATGTGTAGCGAGCGATTCCTCGCGTCAGTCCTATGGAGGAGCCCCAGCCAATGTGTAGAGAGCGATTCCTCCTGTCAGTCCTATGGAGGAGCCCCAGCCAATGTGTAGGGAGCGATTCCTCCTGTCAGTCCTATGGAGGAGCAGCCAATGTGTAGGGAGCGATTCCTCCTGTCAGTCCTATGGAGGAGCAGCCAATGTGTAGAGAGCGATTCCTCCTGTCAGTCCTATGGAGGAGCCCCAGCCAATGTGTAGAGAGCGATTCCTCCTGTCAGTCCTATGGAGGAGCCCCAGCCAATGTGTAGAGAGCGATTCCTCCTGTCAGTCCTATGGAGGAGCAGCCAATGTGTAGGGAGCGATTCCTCCTGTCAGTCCTATGGAGGAGCCCCAGCCAATGTGTAGGGAGCGATTCCTCCTGTCAGTCCTATGGAGGAGCAGCCAATGTGTAGAGAGCGATTCCTCCTGTCAGTCCTATGGAGGAGCCCCAGCCAATGTGTAGGGAGCGATTCCTCCTGTCAGTCCTATAGGAGCCCAGCCAATGTGAGAGCGGTCCCCCCTGTCAGTCCTTGGGGAGCAGCCAATGTGTAGGAGCGTTCCCTGTTCCTTTGGAGGGGCCCCGCCAATTTGTAGAGAGCGATTCTCCGTCAGTTAAAGGAGGAGCAGCCCAAAGTGTGGAGCGATCCTCCTGTCAGTCCTATGGAGGAGCCCCCCAAAGTGTAGGAGCGTTCCTCCTGTCAGTCCTAGGGGAGCCCCCGCCATTTTGTAAGAGCGATTTCCCCCGTCAGTCCATGGGGGGGCCCCCGCCCAAAGTGTAAGGGCGATTCCTCCTGCAGTCCTATGGAAGAGCAGCCAATGGAGGAGCGATTCCTCCGTCAGTCAGGAGGGCCCCCAGCCAAGTGTAGGAAACGATTCTCCTGTCAGTCCTTGGAGGAACCAGCATGGTAAGAGCGATTCCTCTGTCAGTCCTATGGAGGGCCCCCCCAATTGTAGGAGCGATTCCTCCTGCAGTCCTTGGAGAAAACCCCCGCCCTGTTAGGGAGCGATTCCTCCGTAGTCCTATGGAGGAGCCCCCGCCAAGTGTAGGAGCGATTCCTCCTGCGTCCCTTGGGAGCCCCGCCAAATGTGAAGGAGCGATTTCCCCCGTCAGCCTATGGAGGGCCCCCCCAAAGTGTAGGAGCGAATTCCTCCTTCAGTCCCAGGGGGAGCCCCAGCCAAAAGTGTAGGGAGCGATTCCTCCTGTCAGTCCTATGGGGGGAGCAGCCAATGTTAAAGGGGCGTTCCTCCTGTCAGTCCCCATGAGGAGCCCCGCCAATGTGAAGGAGCGATTCCCTTCGTCCCATGGAGGAGCCCACCAAAATTTGTTTGAGACGATTCCTCCTGTCAGTTCCTATGGAGGAGCCCAAGTGTGGGGAGCGATTCCCTCCGTCGTCCCATGGAGGGCCCCGCCCCAATGTGTAGAGAGCGATTTCCTCCTGTCAGTCCTATGGAAGGCCCCAGCCAATGTGTAGAGAGCGATTCCTCCTGTCAGTCCTATGGAGGAGCCCCAGCCAATGTGTAGGGAGCGATTCCTCCTGTCAGTCCTATGGAGGAGCCCCAGCCAATGTGTAGAGAGCGATACCTCCAGTCAGTCCTATGGAGGGGCCCCAGCCAATGCTTAGGGAGCGATTGCACCTGTCAGTCCTATGGAGGGAGCCCCCAGCCAATGTGCTAGAGGAGCGCTTTCCTCAGTCAGTCCTATGCGAGGTCCCCAGCCAATGTGTAGGTGAGCTGATATCCTCCTGGTCAGTCCTATGGAGAGCCCCAGCCATGTGTAAGTTGCGATTCCTCCTGTCAGTCCTAGAGGAGGCCCCAGCCAATGTGTAGAGAGCGATTCCTCCCGTCAGTCCCTTAAAGGAAGGGGGCCACAGCCAATGTGTAGGGAGCGATTCCTCTGTCAGTGCCTATGAGGCCCCAGCCAATGTGTAGGAGCGATTCCTCCTTTCAGTCCTTAATGGAGAGCCCCAGCCAATATGTGTAGGGAGCGTATTCCTCCTGGTCAGCTCCTATGGACTGCCCCAGCCAATTGTCGTAGACGACGATATCACTCCTGTCAGTCCTATGGAGGAGCAGCCCAATTGAGTAGGGAGCGAATTCTCCTTTTTCATCCTATGGAGGAGCCCCAGCCAATGTGTAGAGAGCGATTCCTCCTGTCAGTCCTGAGTAAGCTCCTCACTCCCAGGGCCGGAGCCATGGACGGTGCTATCAGCTCAGGTGTGGGCTCCACCAGCAGGGGGCTCCTTACCTGCTATAGCCGAACAGGTCGCACCTGGTGAGGACCACCCCGGGGCAAACCACTTCACAAGCTGGACCCCTGGATCCCACTATGGGGGGAGGTGTAGTGTGCCGTCTAACATCTGGCTGTATCATAACGAGACAAGGGGGGCAGGTGCTCACATTACATTTCTTTGGAGTCGCGGAGCGATCCTTCTCTTTTCACCCCGAGGCTGGTACAGGTCCCACCGGCAGAGGCACCAGCTCACAGAGTCACAATGTCGGTCTACAGGGGGGCATTTAGGTGAAGCAGTTATAGAGGCGGCTGCCAGGACCGTGCACCACGGATGCTCCGCCACTTGCTGACCCAAACACACTGATGCATCTACCAGCGTAACCCGTGCACCACGGGCCGCAACTGCCAACCCAAACACTGGCAGCAGAACCGTTCTATAGCCTCGGGAAGTCACGCACTGCGACCCAAACACCGCAGACAGGACCGTGCACCACACGGAGCCTGCACTGCACCCAAACACTGCAAGGACAGGACCGTGCACCATCGGAAGCCGCATCTGAGCGACCCAAAAACACTGCGACAGGACCGTGCACCACGGAGCCGCACTGCAACCCAAATACTGCAGACAGGACCGTGCACCACGGAGCCGCACTGCAACCCAAATACTGCAGACAGGACCGTGCACCACGGAGCCGCACTGCGACCCAAATACTGCAGACAGGACAGTGCACCACGGAGCCGCACTGCGGCCCAAATACTGCAGACAGGACCGTGCACCACGGAGCCGCACTGCAGCCCAAATACTGCAGACCGGACCGTGCACCACGGAGCCGCACTGCAGCCCAAATACTGCAGACCGGACCGTGCACCACGGAGCCGCACTGCGACCCAATACTGCAGAGACAGACGTGCACCCAACGGAGCCGCACTGCAGCCCCAAATACTGCGACCGACCGGTGCCCCACGGAGCCGCACTGTCAGCCCAATACTCGCAGACCGGACCGTGCACCACGGAGCCGCACTGCAACCCAAATACTGCAGACAGGACAGTGCACCACGGAGCCGCACTGCGACCCAAATACTGCAGACAGGACCGTGCACCACGGAGCCGCACTGGGATCCCCGAACACTACCAGACTCCAGGACCGTGCAACTCACGCGACGGCCAGCACTGCGCGACCCATAACACTACAACAGGACCTGGTGCACCACGAGCCGCACTGCGCGACCCAAACAACTGCAGACACAGGACCGACTAGACACCAACGGATGCCGCACTGCAACTCCAAAACACACCAGACAGGACCATGTGCAACTCACTGGAGCCGCCACAGGCAGCCCAAACACTGCAGACAGGCACCGTTGACACCCCCGACGAGCCGCACTGCTACCCAAACACTCCAGACATGACCATGCACCACGGAGCCGCACTGCAACCCAAACACTGCAGACAGGACCGTGCACCACGGAGCCGCACTGCAACCCAAACACTACAGACAGGACCGTGCACCACGGAGCCGCACTGCGACCCAAATACTGCAGACAGGACCGTGCACCACGGAGCCGCACTGCAACCCAAACACTGCAGACAGGACCGTGCACCACGGAGCCGCACTGCGACCCAAACACTGCAGACGGACCGGTGCAGCCACTGAGCCCACTGTCGACCCAAACACTGCGCAAGACAGGACCGAGCAACCACGAGCCGCCACTGACGAAAGCCCAAACTAACTGCCAGACAGGAACCGTGCACCACAGGACTGCCCGACCTGCAAACCCCAACGACTGCCGCAGATCAGGACCGTCTGCACAACAGGAGCCGCACTGCGCGCGACCCATAACAGCTACAGCGCAGGAACCGAGCACCAATCGGAGTCGCACTGAGCGATCCCCAAACACCTGCCGACAGGACCGCTGCACCACAGGAGTCCGCACTGGCGACACCAAACACTGCAGACAGGTACCGCGGTGCGAGCCACAGGACCCGACAACCCCGGGTGCGCTGTTGGCGAGACTGAAGAAACGGTTGTTGGTGCTCACGCAAACCCATCCACCCCAGCACGGTGGAGATCACTTAATGGAAACCTTCAGCACAAGAGCTTCACAGCATGCAATGTTAACTGATTGGGACCCCGATCGAAAGTGAGAACGTGCTTCGGCACGCATTTTGTCATTGATTTAGATGCACGCGCACATTTGCCCAGTGGTTTCTAAGGGATTGAACAGCTTGGGATGGCGCTGTTACCTTCCCGCGCTGTATCCGTTGAGTGTTAGCTGCAATTAGCAGCTAACGCCCAGCAGCTATGGAGCGGAATCACGCTGCAATCCCGCTACAAAGCCCATTACCGGCATTAGGACATACTCATACACTGTTGGTAAGGGGTTAAATGGGTTGACCAATTAAATAACTTATATTAATAGAATGGCATAGCCCAAAGGTTATCACTGTGAAATGCATCCATTGGTTAACTGTGAAGTTTACTCTCAGAGCCTTTGATGGTAAGGTTAACCGCCAGGTGTGACCTCAGAGCAGTCCCGAACAGTGCTGGCTGACCCCTGACAGGCCAGAAGCACCAATGCAGGCACCACACTGACAGAGACAGCCACAGTGAACGGGGAAACAACGGAGACCAAGATACTGACATAAGTCAGAGATCTAGAGAGAGAACAAGATGGGAACCAAACAAGACACACAGAACAGACATGAGGTGGAGGCCAAACATGACACAACAGACATAAGACATATGCCAACAGATAAAGACAGAGGTCGAGGAACAGGGAGTACAAGACACCCATAAACAGAATGAGAAGGACTGGAATAAAACTAGGGATAAAAAATAAAAATCGAGGCAGCACTTAAAAAAAAAAAAAGTGGTTTATTTCACCCAAAGAAACAGCGACGTTTCGGCCTGACCAGAGCTTTTCTCAGCTCTGTTCAGGGCCGAAACGGTCCTGTTTCTTTGGGTGAAATAAACCACCTTTTTTGAATGCTGCTAGATTTTTATTTATCATCGCAGGTTGACCCTGATCCTGGTCTGGGGGCTTGCACTCTGCATTCTTTAGATTTTGGTGCTGTTGAGATAATAATTTCTTAATCTGGAATAAGACTAGGAGCTCAGACTGAGGACAACAAAGAATAAGGTAAGATGAAGGGCAAGCTAGGGCAAAACAACAGGTGTGATCAGCTCACCAATAATTTCGACTCTTCTGCTGGGTGAAGCATGGTCAAGAGCTAAACTGCAGGCTCCAGTGGATTAACAGAAAAGGCTGGTATGATCAGCTTCCGACTCAGAAGGAAAATATAAAACATTTCTTCTTTATTACAGCATAGACAAACAAACAGGAAAAGCCACATGATAAAAGCAAGGTAAGATCGCAAGCGACTGTGCAAACAGCAGCCATGACAGTAACTGTATAGACTAAATAAGCTTTTGAGTCATTTGTCCCCTGAGATTTAGCTAGCAACAGAGATACATGACATGCTAAGTGAAAGGAAAAATATTATTGAAATCCTTGCTGACTGTGTAAGTTGCCCACTGACAAAGACATGAAAGTCTATAATTTTTAAGGCAGGTTAATTTAACATTGTAAAGATAGAATATAAAAAATAAAATCCAGAAAATCACATGTATAAATTATAATAAATTTATTTGCAATATTGCTGAGAGAAATAAGTATTTGGATCCCCTACAAACATTAAGAAGTTTCTGGCTTCTACGACCAGTTAAAGCTCCTAATCAACATCGCCTTACCTGCATTAAAGACAGACTGTCTCTGAAATAGTCACCTTTATGAAAGACTCCTGTCCACAGACCAATTAATTAATCATTCAGACTCTATTCCTCTACAATATGTGCAAGACCTCACACACACTTTCTAAAGATTGTCAGGGGACAAGATCGAAGACCTGCACAATGCTGGAATTGGGCTAAAAAAAACATAAGTAAGATGCTGTTGAGAATGAGACAACTTTTTCTGGCATATAGTAAGAAAATGGATAGAAATACATAATGACTGTCAATTACATTGAACTGGGCACCATACAAAATCTCACCTTGTGGGGTATCCTTGATTATGAGGAAGGTGAGAAATTAGCCTAAAACTACACAGGAGGGGGACTTGTTAATGATCTCAAGACAGCTGGGACCGAAAGCCCACCAGAAAAAAACATTGGTAATCAACACATTAAGCCATAATGGGTTTAAAATCCTGCAGTGCCCACAAGGCCCCCTGTCAAAAGGCACATGTGTCAGGGCGTCTGAAGTTCCCATGAACACCTGGATGATTCTGTGAGTGATTGTGGTCAGATGAGACAAAAATTCAGTTCTTTGGCATTAACTCCACTCGCCGTGTTTGGAGGAAGAGGAATGCTGCCTATGACCCAAAGAACACCATCCCCACTGTCAATCATGGAGGTGGAAACATTATGTTTTAGTGTGTTTCTCTGCTAAGGGCACAGGACTACTTCACCGCATCAATGGGAGAATGGATGGAGCCATGTACCGTAAAATCCTGAGTGACAACATCCTGTCCTCCACCAGGAAATTAAAAATGGGTCATGGCTGGGTCTTCCAGCAATGTAATTACCCAAAACATACAGCCAAGGCAACAAAAGAGTGGCTCAAAAGAAGCACATTAAGGTCATGGAGTGGCCTAGCCAGTCTCCAGACCTTAAACCCATATAAAACTTATGGAGGGAATTGAAGCTCTGAGTTGCCAGGGACAGCCTCAAATCTTAATCATTTAGGAAATGATGCCTGCAATAGGAGTGGACCAAATTTCCTCCTGACATGTGCCAAGAACCTCATCATCAACTACAAAAACATCTGACTGCTGTGCTTGCCAACAAGGGTTTTGCAACCAAGATATTTAAGTCTTGTTTGCAGAGGGATCAAATACTTATTTCTCACTGCAAAATGCTAATAAATTTCTATAATTGATATAATGTGATTTTCTGGATTTTATTTTTGATATTCTATCTCTCAATGTTAACATTAACCTACCCTTAAAGTTATAGACTTTGTCATGTCTTTGTCAGTGGGCAGATTTACACAATCAGCAAGAGATCAAATAATTATTTCCTTCACTGTATAAGGTAAATGAGTAATAATAATTGCAAAATATTTATTATTATTATTTCAGCAACTCTTTAATATGTGTAGTTATTTGTATAACTTGTCTCTCTACAGTAGGTGGTGTCATATTGTGAATAAAGTTAACTTTAAAAGCAAGACAACAAAGCAGAAAGATGAGGCAGAAGAATGCTCGAGCAGCAATCATTAATGTATGTACCCAAAATGAGGACAATTCTGCTTACATACAAAACACTTTTAAATATTAGATGCTTAGTATAACGTGACACAGTTACTGGAAAAGTGCCGCCACTACACTTTTGTCCATGGGCAATTACCGATGAGGCAAGTGAAGTTATTCACAGACCTTTGGTAGCAAGGTAACAAATGAAACCAAATTCTAATACTTACTTTTGTAAAATGGTAATTTATGGCTTTCATGAGAAACCACAGGAAATTTACAGCTAGGATGCTGTTTGTAATACTAGTGACAGAATATAGTGTTCATATCCCAGATTTCTACAAAGCATGGAGGAGAGAACTTGGCTGGTTTAGCTGCAGTATCATAAAAAAAGCATAATCTCCAAACCGAATTAAATTACAGTATCTCACAAAGTGAGTGCACCCCTCACATTTTTGTAAATAATGTATTATATATTTTCTTGGTGTATAGCGAAAAACAAAACACAAGGCAGGGTGCCCCTAGTGCAGAGTGTTTTGGATCAGATGATTAATACTTGGTCAGTATTGCAGTAACCTGGTGATGTTGCGCAGTCAGGAGGCGCAACTCTCCACAATCCTATCGTGGTAGTCTCTGCAGCCGCCTCTCGCACCTCCTTCTGTTCAGCTGCAAATCGGCTCGCGGAGTTATAGATTTTGTTAAAAATATTAGTGCTATAAAGCAGCTATAGAATGAGGTATATAAGGCGCTAAGACTACTTGTTAAAAACTACGTTTTAATTAGGACATAACAGGGGAATAAAAAGAATATGAATAATGGAATATATTATATTGATATTTTTCTTGGAAGATATGACACTGTAGTACAATGTAAAGTAGTCAGTGGACAGCTTCTATAACAGTACAAATTTCGTGTGCCCTCAAAACAACTCAACACACAGCCATCAATGTCTAAACTGCTGGCAACAAAAGTGAGTTCAACCGTAAGTGAAAATGGACAAATTGTGCCAATATTGTGTCAAAAATCATGTCAATATTGAGTATGGCCACCATTAGTTTCTAGCAATGCCTTAACTCTCTTGGGCATGTAGCTCACTAGAGCTTCACAGGTTGCAGACTCTGGAATCTTCTTCCACTCCTCAATGACAATATCACAAAGCTGGTGGATGTTAGAGACTTTGCACTCTTCCACCTCTGTTTGAGGATGCCCGACAGTCGAGTCCAGGACCTTTACCCTCATTTTCTTTAGCAAGACAATGGTCATCTTGTAGGTGTGTTTGGGGTCGTTATGAGGTTGGAATACTAAGCTGCAGTTTCTGAATGGAGGGGATCATGCTCTTCTTCTGTATGTCACAGTATATGTTAACATTCATGGTTCCCTCAATAACTGTAGCTCCCCACATCTTGCAGCAATAATGCATCCCCAAACCATTACACTCCCACACCCACTACCATTCTTGTCTGTAACAAGACACACTTTGTTTTTGTACTTCTCACCTGGTTGTCGCCACACACTTATTATTATTATTATTATTATTATTATTATTATTATTATTATTATACATTTTAAAGCACCATTGATTCCAGGGCGCTGTACATTCGAGGGGGTTACATACATTAAAAGTCATAAATTAACATAACATTACATAACGAGTTACAGTGAAAGTGATAATGACAATTGGGACCGACATAGGGAGAGAGGACCCCTACCCGCGAGGGCTTACATATCTCAAGGAGGGGAAAGAGACAGGAGTGAGGGGCAAACATGTCAAGTGTGAGGAAGTAGTGACAAGTTATGTGAAGGTTATAGGCAAGCCTGAAGAAAGGGTTTTCTCAGTTGCCTTGTTTGAAGCTGTGAAAGTGGAGAGAGTCTGATTGTGGTTGGGGCTAGGTTGAGTTTTCCATAGTGTGCGTGAAGCACGGGAGCAGTCCTTTGGAGACGTTGTGTGAGAGCTGATAAGGGGCGAGCAGAGGAGAAGGTCCGGTGAGGAGCGAAGAGGGCGGGGGGGGGGAGATATTTGGAAATTAGGGCCGAGCTGTATGGAGGGGAGAGGATCATGGGAGGCCTTGTAGGTCATCGTTAGTAGCTTGAAATGAATGGCGCTGGGGCAATGGGAAGCCAGATGAACGGGATTCGCAGAGGGAGAGCAGAGGAGTAGCTCAGTGAGAGATGTGGATAAGACGGGCAGCAGAGTTAAGGATGGATTGGAGGGGAGCGAGGGTGCTAGCTGGGAGGCCACAGAGAAGGATGTTGCAGTAGTCTAGGCGGGAGATGACAAGGGCATGGACCAGCATTTTTGCAGCGTCATAGTTGAGGAATGAGCGGATGCGAGAGATGTTTTTCAGGTGGAGGCGGGAGGTAGAGGTGAGGGTTTGGATGTGTGGTTTGAAAGATAGAGCGGAGTCTAGGATTACCCCAAGGCAGCGGACTTGCGGGACCGGTGAGAGTGTAGAGCCGTTGCCTGTAATAGAGAGATCAGGGGCAGGGGTAGAGTTGGATGGTGGAAAGATGATGAGTTCTGTTTTTTTCCACATTTAGTTTTAGGAGACGTGATGAGAAGAAGGAGGAAATGGACGACAGACAGTCAGCTCATTCTCTGTCTATGTCACTTCACAGCAGGACGTCTCGGCGTTTAAACCAATTGCTGTTCTATACACAAAACCATCCACCTAGCTGTAGCTTAGAATAGAGTTAGATTAGATAATTTCACTTCTTATTTAGTTAGAGAAAGTTTTAAAGATATCTACTGGTGTGTGCAGCTGCAGGGGTGCTGGGGTCAGGTGGGGGGGGAGGGGGGGGGCGTCAGGAGGAGAGGCTTTGGAAAGGAAGGTTGATATTGTGTAGCCCAGTGTGTTCTGTGACCTTGAATTGAAAAAGCAATGTTTTTTACCACTTTTTTGGCCAGCAGACCTCTGATTGGAGGTGAAATTGTCCCTTTTGTTTTTCCAGTTCTATTGCACTCACTGCGTGTCAATTGACTCACTGCGTGTCAATTTACAATTGTATGCAAATTGTGTTATACATTTCCTAGTAAATTACGCCTGTTGTCAGTAGTGCCAAGACCACCATATTAATTCATATAACATTTAAATACTCTTATTGCAGTGCGTGCGTCATTGTCCAGTTCAACTAAAATGGTTTTGCAAAGATTATTTTCTTTCAGCACTTTTTAATCTTTTAATCTGAGGTTCCATCAAGGGCATCTTTGCTGGTTTTGGGCATGCCACTGTAAAAGAAACCAATAGTAAAGGTCTTACTGACAAAAAGCTAATTTGCCGTGCTTCAAGGCCATCAAAATGAAGAGCGGTTACTGGGTGTCCACCCTCCTTGATTCCAAATCAAAAGTAAGCAATTTCCTTCAACCCCCTTGACAATAGAATGCAGGAATTTGACACAGGCCTCCACTGGAGACATCTATTGCATCAGCTTCACGTTCTAATGTCACGGTGGTACAACGTCAGCAACGTGCCAGCAGTAGAATGGCAAGTAGTCATAGCAGCAGAAGCAAAATCACTTTTTTTTTTTAAATTGTCAATGTCCGATTGGGAATGTGTTTTCTGAGTGTCCATAAGGGCATTTTTGGTGGTTTTGGGGTCAGGCTACTTTAAAATGGATGCCAGAGGTGGCAATTGGGTAGTATTCCTGCCAGGGGCCGGAATGAAATAGGTGCCCGGTGATAAAAATAGGAAGTAGTAATGGGTGGGCACCCCATTTGATTTACCTACATGTGGCCGTGTCTCTCACCACACCCGCTGTAAGTAAGGCCCTGCCAGCTGAACCTCTGCGTTCCCCGTTGGAACGTTTCTTGCTGCCACCAGCACCACATATATGACAAGTTGTTGGTCTCTGGAGCAAAAAGTGCTAGGGGTCTCCTGGCAGTTCCGCTGTACCTACTGTGGCTACGCCATCCTCATGTTTTCGGTTAGCCATTGAACATAATGAATTATTTTAGCCTGCATAGGGACCACCATCAGCTACCTACCTTACTGTGGCCAACCATCAGCTACCTACCTAACTGGGGCCCATCATCAGCTACTTATCTACATAGGGCCCACAATAAGCTACCTACTTAACTGGGACCCACAGTAAGCTAGCTACCTAACTGGGGCCCACCATAAGCTACTTACCTAATTGGGGCCCACAGTCAGCTTCCTACCTAAGGCCCATCATCAGCTACCTATCTAACGGGGCCCTCTATCAGCCACCTACCTAATTGGGGCCCCCAATCAGCCAACTAGCTAACTGGGGCCCACCATCAACTACTGCTTACCAGGAACTAGATGTCACCTACCAAAATGGGGCCCACCTATCAACTACTTGAGGCCTATCTAACTCTAACTTAACTCATACATGCCAACTCTCCTGTTTTTGGCGGGGGGGGGGGGTTCCGCTAATGGGGGTCACCCCCCCCCGCCACCCCGGCAGAGTTGGCGAACCTCCCGCCACCCCGGCAGAGTTGGCGAACCTCCCGCCACCAGCAGGCAGCAGGGGTTCTTTGAATGGCCGAGGTGCCAGAGTAGTGTCAGGACGCTACTCTGGCACCGCCGGGCCGTTCCTACAGGCGGGTGAAGCGGCCGCAGCGGCCGCTCACCCGTCCGGCGAGTCTCACTGTGCAGGGAGGAGGCAGGAGGGATCGTTCCCCTCCTCCCTTCTCCCCCTGTATGTACAGCGCCGGTGCGCGCTGTACATAGAGATCAGCGTCGCAGGGGGTGTGACGCGCGGCTGCACTCACTCCTCCTGCGACGCTGAGTTGGTCGGCTGGGAGATGTCCGGAGCTGGCCGCGCTGCAGGGAGCCTGGTGATGTAAGTGGCTTTTATTATTTTATTTTTATTAGCTATAGGGGGGCTCTACTTGGCTACAAAGGGGGCATCTACCTGGCTAAAAAGGGGGCTCTACCTGGCTACATGGGGCAATACCTGGCTACAAAGGGGGCTCTAACTGTCTGTAATGGGGGCTCTACCTGGCTACAAAGGGGGCATCTACCTGGCTACAAAGGGGACTCTACCTGGCTACAAAGGGTGCACTACCTGGCTACAATGGGGGCTCTATGTGGCTACAATGGGGGCTCTACCTGGCTATAAAGGGGGCACTACCTGGCAACAATGGGGGCTCTACCTTGCAACAAAGGGGGCTCTACCTCGCTACAACTGGTACCCCTCCCGCTACAAGGGGGTCTCTACCGGGCTACAAGGGGGGCTATACGTGGCTAAATGGGGCAATACCTGTCTACAAAGGGGGCTCTACCTGGCTACAATGGGGACTCTACCTGGCTGCAAAGGGGGCATCTACCTGGCTACAAAGGGGGCACTACCTGGCTACAATGAAGGCTCCACCTGGCTACAAAGGGGGCTCTACCTGGCTACATGGGGAAATACCTGGCTACAAAGGAGCTCTATCTGGTTACAATGGGGGCTCTACCTGGCTACAAAGGGGGCTCTACCTGGCTTCAAGGGGGGCTCTACATGGCTACAAAAGATGCTCTACATGGTTACAATGGAGGCACTACCTGGCTACAATCGTGGCTCTACCTGGCTACAATGGGGGCTCTACTTGGCTACAGAGGGGGCTTTACCTGGCTACAAGGGGGCTCTACCTGGCTGCAAGGGGGCATCTACTTGACTGCAAGGGGGCATCTATTTGGCTGCAAGGCGGCATCTACTTGGCTACAAGGGGCCATCTACTTGGCTATAAGGGGCATCTACCTGCCTGTAAGGGGCACTATCAGGTTATAGGGGGCTAGTACCTGGCTATAAGGGCACTACCTGGCTAGAGGGGGCATCTACCTGGCTTTCTTCCAAAGCCGTTATGCAGTTAGGTGGAGTGGGTGTGGCTTTTTTGAAGGGGCATGGCACACCAACAAGATGGGCGTGTCCATGCCAATCATCTTGCAGAGGCGCTCGTAGCGCGCCGCCCTCTTCGGTCTCTTCGGTCTTTTCCCCTTCAAAAGTTGGCAAGAATGACTTAACTGGGGCCTATCTACCTACCTTATTGGGGCCTACTTATCTACCTGGGGGCTAGCTACCTACCTAACTGGAATCTACCTATGATAACCTACCTACATGGGGCCCACCTACCTACCTGGGGCCTACCTATCACCTGTCTGCCTAACTGGGTCCTACCTACTGCCTACCTACCTTCTTGGAGCCAAGCTGTCTACCTGCCTGGGGCCAACCTATCTACTTAAGGCTTACCAGTTTATCCAGCATGGGGGAGGGGCTGCCAACCTAAACATGGCCTACCTAGCTACCTGGGACTTTTCCCATTTATCTGCCTACCTGGGGTCTTTCCTACTCTTCTGGGTCCTTGCCTACCTACCTGGTAATATGATTCTGAGGGTCATAGGCCATAGTCGTAGCACAATCTTCTGTGTGTAAATTCTGCAGGGTCAAGTTGTTCCTGGGAGATGTTGTCATGGCAGTTTGAATCGGATGCAGAAGAAAGGGAAAAGAAAACAACTCATGAGAGAAGAGTATGACTCAATAGATAAGATATCTCCTGTTCGTCCCTGTATGTCTGGAGTTATTTTACTTCTGTGTTGGACCAGTGCTGTAGTCACTGCATTGTGATGTGAACTGAGCTGGAGTCTGACCATCATGTGGTTTCTATATGGCATTATTAAAGGTCATATTAGTGGGTGTATAATGGCAACATACACTTGTCCTTTTTAGTGGGAGGTACATGTCTAAGGCAAAATGTGGAGGCAGATATTTTATGTGGACTGGTGGGGGGAGCAGATATTGTATGTGGGCTGGAAGTGGGGAGGTAGGGGTACATGGATGGAGTCACTGAGTCATGTGTCTATCTATGATATCTTTTGCTCTGACAAATATGTGAGACAGATATGTGACTCACTTGGTATTGCGTACTGAACACATCTGTTTTGCACACTGTATTATGTGACAAAATGCACACATTTACAGTATGTCCAGAAAATTAACAGGTAACATTTTCATGTACAGTAGTTGTATGGTGGGCCCCCAATATCAACTCTGCTGTGGGCCCCAGGCCCTCTAGTCCGACACTGGATGACAGCCATGCAGACTAATTTGATGCAGTTTGCACTGTATGGTCTAAGCAGTGACAGGCTGACCTCCCACCCCTGGCAGCACTGATACTTCTATTTTGAAAGGACAATCTCTGGATATGATGCTGAGCATGTGCACTCAACTTCTTTGGTCGACCATGGCAAGATCTGTTCTTAATGGAACCTGTCTTGTTAAACTATTGTATTGTATGTATTGTATTGTATGTATTGTGCTGCAGCTCAGTTTCAGGGAGGTGTCAGTCTTCTTATAGCCTAGGGAACAATTCTTTTTTTTTTCAGATCCTCAGACAGTTCTTTGCCCGGAAGTGCCATGTTGAACTTCCAGTGACCAGTATGTAACACCAAGTTTAACCCCTTAAGCCGAACGCCTGAAAGTAGTTTATGACCATAACATTTTTTTACATTTTTACCTCCTTGCGTTTCAACAGTTGTAACTTTTTTTATTTCGTCAGTGACAAAGTTGTATGAGGCCTCTTTTTATTTGAGACAAGTTGTACTTTATGGGGGAATAGTTGAAGTTCACTGATAAATAAATGCAGATTTTTTTTTTTTTTTTTTACACCATTCACATTTCACACTTAATAACTTGTTAGATTAATTTTACAGGTTATTACGATCGTGTGGATACCTAATATGTGTAGGTTTTTTTTTGTGTGTAATATATGCACAATTATTTTTTATTAAATATTTATTTTTCTTTTATTATTTATTTTTTTATTAACTTTTTTTACACTTTTCTGTTTTTTTTTTTACTTTTTTTTTTTAAATCCCCTGAAGGGAGAACTGTTTTACTTTTTTTTTTTCTTACACTTTGTAATGTATTAGCATATTCATATATGCTAATACATTATAATCTGTGACAGTCTGTCCTGGTCACTGGCTTGATACACAGACAGCTCTGGGGCTACTCTAGGTCCCCAGGACTGACTGTGCAGCCGTTCCCCGGCCTCTGTCGGGTCACCTGGAGTTCCGATCACCATACAGAGCAGGGAAACCCTTTGATTGCGCTGCGGTGACGATCCGCCGCAATCAAAGGGTTTGAGGAGGTTTCCACAGCTCCCCGGTGGTCGTAGGAGATGCTCTGGGATTAGGGCTGTGCAGTACAGCCCCGATCCCAGCGCAGCTGCGGTGCCAGGCGCCACAATCTCCGATGTCTGCAGCAACGCCAAAAAACGTCGCTGCAGACAAACAACCCGCACCAGCCGACGTCAAAAGACGGTGGGCGGACGTTAAGGAGTTAACACATTTGCTCCCCATTCACACCTGAGACCTTGTAACACTAACGAGTCACATGACACTGGCAAACCAGGCACAATTTGTTATTTTAAGGGCACACCAAATTTACACTGTAGAATACCACAAAAAGTGAATAGATTAGCTCACCATGAATCCATAGTCCCGCTGGTTGCAGCACGGTCTGAACAGAGCTAAACTTTTGACAAGATTCAGAAAGGTAATTAACCATCTGTCTGCCAAACGGTGATTCAGTCGCATGGATCTAACATACTGACAGCACTGTTTGTACTTGTCTTACATTGCTTCATTATGTGGAATTTTTAATGAAAATGGAATAAAGAATCTCCTTTTAACTGGAATCACCGTTTGGCAGACAGCTGGTTAATTACATTTCTGAACCAAATTTACACTGTTATACAAGCGGTACACTGACTATACATTGTATCAAAGTGTTTTTTCTTCATTGTTATCCTATGAAAAGATATAATACAATATTTACAAAAATGTGAGGGATGTACTCACTTTCGTGAGACACTGTATATTGCAGAATACAAAATCTGTAAAAATATTGTTTTTTTAATTGTCATTAAATTTTGGATTCACAAGAGTTAGAAGAATTAGTTCGACTGTTTTCACATGTGCCAGATTTGCCTAGACAAATCCATCATAAAGTTTTCAAAGATCCCTGAAATAGACTCCGGGGGTCACTGCTGGCAGTTGTAGTACTGGAACAGCAGTGAGTGAATAGATTACTATGCATTTTTCCTGCATTGTTTAGCAGTAATAACTTAATATTGAAAAAAAATGTTAATCGGAACACTTTTTTATTGCTTGTGACTGTTGGTGGTGTTAACTGACATTTGGCAATAAGTGAATGGAGTATTAACTCCTAGATCTTAGCAGAAATTAACATGTAAGAAATTCATGGAAATCCAACAGAAAAAAATGGACTATGAAGCATGGTTAAAGGGGTTTCTCACTACAATGATTAGATTTAAACATGAATGGAAAGGAAAATGACTAAAATGACTATTATCAAACACATTGCTTTTTTAATCTGCTTTGTTGAAGAGATTAGAGATTTAATTTCTTTTGAGTACCTATAGGTGTCTAATGGTTACTCTCTCTCCTCTCTTGTCTGATTAGCTGGAAGTTGCTGTCAGTACATGGTGATGTTACTCCATGCTGTGTGTAATCTCTAGGAATGGAGCTTTGCGTGTTTAAGATAAGGACAGGTTTTCACTCCTTAGAGCTCTGTAGTCTTGTGTACTATATATTTTACATCTCCTGAAGTCTTTTCAATATAACAAGCTCAGCTAGCAATAACAGAGCTGACAGGGGCGTAGCTATAGGGGGTGCAAAGCTAGCAGTCGCTACCGGGCCCTGCAACCTGAGGGGACCCCAAAAGCCCTTCTGCCACAGCATTGTAAATGGCACATGGTAGCTGAGGGGCCCCATTTCACTTTTTGCACTAGGGCCCAGAAGCTTCAAGTTACACCTCTGAGAGCTGACATGCCTATTACTGTTAAAGAACCACCCACAGCCTAACTTGGAAGTGTGATTCTGAAGCTCCCTATGACTCTGTGAAATAGCATGGCGAGAAAACCCCTTTATGATTCTTGTTATTTTTCTATGGGTGCAAAAACAAGTGCTTTGTATGCTATAGGGAGCTTTGAAGTTAGTTTAGAGTTAATTGAGGTACAGTAAACTGCATTACTGGGTAGCTCAACTGCAGAATTTAAAACTCTTCCACTGTGTTCTACGGTCCAAAGTAAGACTCTCTGGAACACAAACACAAAACAGAATTAATTGCAAAGAATTGTGTAATGAAAAAAAATAGTTTAATTATTACATTTGTGGGACTGCAATGAAAAGCGAAATTACTTGTTTTCTTCTAAGATGTGGTATTAGAAGAGCTAAGAGTGAGCTTATAATTAGAGATGGGCGAATTTCTCAGAAAATCGGTTCGTCGACTTCATCGAATTTTCCGACAAAATTCGTTTCGGTCCAAATTTACGTTGGACGAACGTTTTAAAAAAACACTATTTCCTGGCTGCACAGAGCCTGCGGTGCTGTAAACGTTGTGCCATGTTTAAATATGCAGGGGGAGTGGTTTGATTTTCATACAATGCGTGTTTTAAAAGACAGCCATACTGCCGCCACTTTTAAAGAATCATTCACCCTTAAATTCCCGGGGCACTTTTGGGGGGCAAACTGACCACAAAACTGAAGTGTGAACACAGCCTGACAAAGTAATGTCAGCAACAGCTGGAAAGAAACGAGCTGAGGGCTAAGATCCTACCATAGCGTCAAAGAAAACAAAAGTAGGTACCAGAGCCGCAACAGATCGCAGCACAGTACGGGGACGTCACAGCAGGAGTCACCCGCAGGCCACAGCATCCGGTGCCCACTCGGCCATTTTTACCACACACTAGGTCATACACTTTTCCCAATACACTGCTAGTGTTGAGCGTTTTTTATCGAAAAATTTTGAAAGGGCAAGGTTTTTTTAGGGTGATCGAAATTTCCCAGATCATGCATTATTATTTTAAAAATCTGTGCATCATCATTAAGATCGCGCCTTTTTCGCGCTTCCTGTAATTTTTGGGGGCCAGCAAATCAATTACAGATAAGCGGGGGAATGTGTGTGCAACGTCAGACTGGAGTTATGGTTGCGATTGGGTGGAAAATCACATGACCTCGTTTTACATAGAACCCGTTTCCTGTTTCAGCCTCAGTTCTTTTCAGGGCTCATAGGGATAACCTGTGCTCTGCCCGTGGCCAAACAGCTCAGCGAAATTAGTCTATTTCACACAGAGAAACCCCTATATTTGCTGTGATCCTTCCAATTTTGTTAATTAAGATTTGAAATTTTTTTTTAGTTAGCTAAGAATTTTAAAAGCAGCATCTACCGCTGTAAATTTCCGGCGGTGGGGGCGGGGGGGGGGGGGGCCACGGGCGAACACAGACAAGCTCTTCTAAAAGAACACGGATAAAGTTCACCAAGATTATGTAACATGGTATGGAATTCTTTATTATTAACATTTTGCTATTAAATATTTTTCCCGGGGTATTGGGCACCTAACTTATATTGGATAAACATCATTTTTTAAACTGCAGGTCTCTTTGTTAGCTGCAAAACCCACTTTTTTTATCAGTATGCTTTCAGATAGGGTTCAATTTTTTCCCCTTACACCCGTACGTTAAAAATATCCACCTTTGCACTTTTAAATTTCAATCCCGCAATCTTGTAGTCAGCACAGGTTGTTTTTTGCCAAAAATACCGTGTACGACAAAACATCACAGTTACGTGTTTTTTTTACTTTTTTCCACCCCGCCTGTTCATTACGCAGCATCACAAAATCTTTAAAAAACAATTCTATATTCACCACAGTGAATTGAAAGGTGCAAAAAATACCCTTTTTATACAAAAAATAACAGTTACGTGTTTTTTGACTTTTTCACACCCAGCACTGTTCATTGACGCAGAAATCTCCCAAATCTAAAACACCCAATTCTAATTAAACCACGGGTTTAATTTGAAAGGTGCAAAAAATACCTTTTAAATTATATAAAAAACATAACATTTTAACGTGTTTTTTGATTTTTTGCGCACCCACACTTTTCATTAAACCAGCACTACTAAATTTTAAAACAGAAATTCTATTTTCCCCAAACAGGTGAATTGAAAGGTGGCAAAAAATACCGTTTATTAAAATCAAAACATTACAGTTACGTGTTTTTTGATTTTTTGGGGCACTCCAGCACTGTTATTGACGCATCATCTACGAAAATCTTAAAACAGAAATTTCCCTATTTTCACCAAAAGGTGAATTGAAAGGGTCAAAAAATACCTTTTTATTTTTATCAAAACATAACAGTTACGGGGTTTTTTGAATTTTGGGGGCCACCCAGCACGGGTTCATTAAACGCAGCATCCCGTAAATCTTAAAACAGCAATTCTATATTAAAACCACAGGTAATTGAAAGGTGCAAAAAAAAACCGTTTATTATATAAAAAACTTTAACATCCGTGTTTTTTGACTTTTGGGGCACCCAGCACGGGTTCATTAAACCGCAGCATCAACGTAAATTTTTAAAACAGCAATTCTATATTACCACGGGTAATTTGAAAGGTGAAAAAAAATTTCCGTTTATTAAAAAAAAACAAAACAGATACGTGTTTTTGGATTTTTTCCCCAAATCCAGATTTGTTCATAACACCTTGCATTTAAAATTTTAAACCCAGAAATTTTTGTTTTGATTAGGGGGTTTTGAAAATAGCTGTGTTTTTCCGTTTTTTAATAAAGTTTTTCCCAAACTATTCCATACCTTCCCCAAATTTTTATTTCTGAACAGGGAGCGAAATGCAGGGGGTAAGCGACAAAGGGGGGGGTTAAAACATGGGAAAGGTACAAAGAAAAGGGTGCCCCTTTTCCGGGCTGGCAAAACACGCATGCCAGCAAATCGTCAGTTGCAGGACCGTCGGGCCCTGTCACGCTGGGTTGGGCCCTGTAAAACTAAGTAACGAACATCGCCCCAACCCTGCCCCTTTCAGGGGTTTAATCCCAACCTGCATCAGCAGTCTTACCTCCTCCCTGGGCATCACGGCCACAAATTCGCCCATCACATCATCAGCACCCCGTCCAACATGAAGCCCAAATGAAAACTCGTTTTAACCCACCACTTTTGGAAAAAACCATTGCCCTAAGACCTTTTTGATGACAAAACCCGGTTGGGGTCAAAGACTGTTAAAAAAATCAAGGATAAAATTTAGTCTGCCTGACCCCCCGTTACTAAAGCCATAAAGGAGGTGAAGGAACCCGGGCCCAATCGGCAAAAACCCCGGGGGGGGTCGGCAACCCCTTTTGCAGTGCCCCTTGTTTTTAGCCCGCAGCTTCTGGATCAGAAAGTCAGGACACCAAGCCCACCTGTGTTGAGATGATATGAGATGACGCTTTGGGGGGGATCCATCTGGTCTTTTCCGCAAAATTTGCTTGCACGCTTCATCAGGGACGAGGATTAAGACGAGGGGGTAGTGTCAATACGGATCCCCGCCACAAAAAGGGGAGGGGGCGGTCGCAGAATCCCTATATAAACCCCGCCACCCCGGCCCGGGCGCAAACCCCCTCCTCGTTTTTGGGCCGTAAAAAAGGCCCCAAGGACCTCTAAAGGGCCGGGGCCTTCTTTAAAGCAACCCCCTGATTCACCCCCGATGTCATATCCCCCCCTTTGGGGCCGAAAAACGCATAATAGAGGCAAAAACCCCTTAAGGGGTTTTAACCACCCCCAAACCATGTCTATCACATGCAGCGAAAGGGAAATAAAGTTGAAATTGGGGGGAAACATTTTCCCCAAAAAAGGGCCCAGACCGCCCGGGGCTTCCAACCACGGGCCCAAAAACCCCTTTTGGACCTCCACCTCCTCCCCTCCGCCACCACCAAGCGTTCCTCATTTGCCCAGGCTCTCAGAGTCATGATCGGGGACCCACCTCCCCCTTTAAAGGCCCCCCACCGTCCCCCGAGTCCCACCACACCCCCCAAAAAGACCCACCCTCCCCCTTTTCTCCTTCTCCCAAATTTGACGACCTGCACGCCTCACGGCCAGTCTAGCAGCCAGCCCTGCCCTTCCCGGGTTTTTGGGGAGCAGAAAAAAACACTTTAAACCCCAAACCCACCCCCAAACCCAAAAAGCCAAATGTGGGCATTCCAATTTTTTGGCCTTTGGGAAATGTTGCCTTTCCCGTTGGGGGAAAACCAGAGGGGTTTTCCGCCACCCCGGGCCCCTTTTCGCCCCCCCAATACCAGATGCCGAGAGGCATTTCTTTCCAAAAAGCCGCCCCTGCCCGGGCCAGCCACGTGTCCACCCAAAAATTTTTTCAAGCGCTTTTGTCTGCATTTTTATCCAGAAAAGTCCATCTCACCACCGACAAAATGGACTAAAAGGGCAGGGCCCAAAGGCCACTATATCTTTTAAACCCAGCTCCGGGGTGACCCCGGGGTGGATGTCTGGGGGGGTGAGGGTGGCCCTCGGGCACGGCGCCCCGCCTTAAAAACCCGGGCGGGGGAGGGGTCCCAGGGTTTTTTTCCCCCCAAGGGTTCCCGGGTTGGCATCACGTGCCCAAACACCACCGTTTAAAAATTAAAATCTCCCTTTGGGAAAACCGTCCACCCACAGGTCAGGATTTGGAAAACGGCTCTAAGAAAACGAGACCGAGCGCTGGCGGGGTGACAAAAACCCTTGTGCCGGGCAAGGGGGTGTGCGAAAAAACGGGCGAAATTTTCGGGCCCCCTTAAGATCGGTGGGCGGGAGCACACCCCTTCCCGGGGCACATGTCATAAACCTTTTTCGCCCAAAAATTTTCTAAAAAAGCTCCCCGGGGTTTCTGGACTCCCCTGCTGAAGAAGGCTCGGGGTCGATTTCCCCACTTCCCCGTTCGAAACCCTTCTTTCTCCCGCCGGGTTTTGGCTTTGCAGCTTCAGCTGGGTCCCCCCTCAACCGTCTCATTTTTTAAACGTGCAACACCTGAATTTCCCCCACCCTCCCCCCCAATGCTCCGCGTTTTGTGGCAGCAGCGCAATGCCATTACGCAGTACAAAGTGACACATGGCCTAAAGCACGGTGGGGCCCCCCGGGGGTTTTAACCCCCGAGATGGAGACAGGTGAAAGACCCTTGCACCATCCTTGGGCCCGTTTTTTAAGAAGCCAACCCAAAAAGGGCAGTGCGGACAATCCCCCTTTTCAGCATGAGCATTGTGGGATCTTAGTTCCCGGAACGATCGTTTTGGAAAAATTTTGAAACAACAGTTTCCCCCAGCAACGGAAAAAGGAACGGACACGAAAGCGGACACGGAGCCTTCTCTCCGCAAACCACAAGGGCCCCACCCGTTTCACAAAATTTTATCGGTTCCTTTTATTAGGCAGTGGTTCGGGGGCGAGGACTATTTCAAGGTGGCGCATCAGCTCTCAGGAGGCATCCCTTTTCAGGGAAAATCAGGGCTTTTGTTTAAGCTGTCCCCGGGGGCAGCGGAGGAAAAGTTTGGGGCAGGAGGGGAGGAGGTATTCCAAACACCGGGTGATACCGACCCCTGCCTTGGAAAAAGGGTTTGGGGCGAATTTGAGGCGGAGGAGGAAAATGAGGGAAAAATCATTTTTCTATGCCCCTCGACCCCCGGGGGCTTTGGGAAATTTAAGGCTCCCTTCCCCCCATGATTCTTGGGTGCTCCATTTCCTCCAACAGATTTCCCCGCATTAAGGGCCCCAAAATGGGAAAAACAGTTACTGGGGGGCCACCTCCGGATCCCCCGGGACAAAACAAAAATCCACATTTCCCTTTCCCCCTACCCAAAAAAGAGTAAAAGCAGGGAAAAGGAGAAACCCTTTCTGATTTATCCCAAATGGGGGAATCTGTTGCGGGCGCTTCAAAAAAGTTCCCCAAAAAAGTCACGGTGGAACAACATTAGCGCATGACAGCAGTAGATGCCAATTTGGGGGTAGTGGCAGCAGCAAAGGGAAGGTGGGAAAAAGCCTAAAGGGTGACCTCTGGGAATCTTTTTACCCCCTTTACCAACCTGCAATCAGGGGACACAATTTTTCCAAAAAAAAACCAAAAGAGATCAGCCTTTTAAACATGGTGCAAAGACTTCTGCTCTCAACACCCCATGTTTTTCATGTGTTCCGGGCCCAATGACTTCTTGTTATCCAAAAAAACGAATTTGGGCCCAGCCCGGCTCGTCCCCGCCTAGAGGTGTTTTCCGCCCAGCGCCACGTCATATCTAGCGGACCTTCAGCACAGCGGGGGGAGTTTATTACAAAAAACCAACCGGGTTTCCCAGATAATGGGATCGTTTGACTTTCAACAAGATGAATCAGGGTTGGGTCTCTGATGATTTTTTGGCCCCAATTTTCCGAGGTCCCCCGATTAGTTGCCCGTCCCACTTCACATTCCTTTTTTAAAAAGAAAAAGGTCCCCTTGAAAACTTTTTTTTAAAATTTATCATTTCTTTTCTGTAATTTTTATTTTTCTTTTCCCCCCAAAATTTCCCTTTTGCTGGTTTTTTCTGTGAAGAACTGTAAAAGACAGCAAGGGGTTTTATGACAAAAACCGTATTTCCTTTAAATCACTTTATCTTTAAAAAGTTTTTTCCCCATTGTCAATGGGTTTTTAGGTCATTTGCTGTGGAAAACAGCAATTTAAACATGGTCCCCTTTTTAAAAGAAATTTTGACTTCCCAAGTGGGGGTTTCTCCCTCACAATTTTTTAATAGGGCTGAGAAATCATATTTTATTAAATTTTTTTGGGGTCATGTTTTTCTGTGAATACAGTTTTAATTATGGTCCTTTGGGGAACCCGAAATGTGGGTTCCTTTAAATGGCATTTTTTTTCCCTCACAAATTTTTTAATTTTTTGGCTGAAAGTCATATTTATAATTTTTTGAGGGCATTTAGCTGTTTAGATACAGCAAAAAATCATGGGCCTTTTTAACAGAAATTGGCTTCCCAATGGGATTTCTCCCCCACAAAATTTTTTAAAAGTGGCTGAGAAGTCAAATTTTATAATTTTTTTGGGGCCCTTCTGGGTTTTAAAGCAGCAATACCCACAGGGCCTAAAAATAAAAAAATGTTGTTTCTAACAGACATTTTTTTTTTCACAAATTTTGACCCCAAAATGGCTCAAGGGTCCCTGCTTTTAAATTTTTTTTGGGGATTTTTTCTTTTGACAGCAGCTATACTACAAAGGGCCTATTCTAAAAAAAGTTGTTTTTTAAAAACATTTTTTCTTCCCCAAATTGGGCCCAAAATGGGGCCCAAGGGGCATGCTTTAATTTTTGGGGGGATTTTCTGTGAAAGCAGCTTTCTACAGGGCCTATTCTAAAAAATGTTTTTTCTAAAAGACATTTGTTCTTCACAATGGTCAAGAGTGGCTCAAGGGGGTGGTCGGTCAAAAACAGGAATAGGTAAAAAACTGATTTAAAAGACACATATTGCAAAATGAAATTTTTTTTTGCAAAAATCTTTAACATACTATCAATCCCTTTTTTGAGACAACCCATTTAATACAATGAAAAAAAGAAACAAAGACATGGTGGGATTCCATCCTATTTTAAAAAAAAATTTTTTTTCTAGAAATAAAAATCCCAAAAAACTTGCATGTACAAAAAACTGTTAAAAAAAAAAAACCCCCTGAAATTTTAAAGGGGGGTACAGAAAAGGTTTGGGCCCGATGTAAAAATTTTTTCAAGGACAAGGGGATGGGGCACGGGCCCGAGAACAAAGTACAAGACCATTTCCTCCCGCACTGATAAAATAAAAAAAAATGCCAAGATAAAAGGGGACCCGGGGGGTAACAGGAACGTTAAACCCCCAGTATTTTTCCAATTGAACCAAAAGGTCCCCCTCCCTACGGAGGGGCCTTTCGCTACCCAGGGAAAAGACTGGTACAGAGGGAAGGCTGGGGTTCTCCCCACTTTCCGCTTCCGCACTCTCTTCACAAAGACAGTTTTCCCTTGCTGCGTCATCAGGGCATTTTTAAACCCCGTGTTAATTTGATGAAAGGGGGCCAGCCTGGGCTTTTCCCGCACCCACTGTAACTCCCCCTGGGCCCTGCTGTGGCCCCGGACGGTAAAAGTCAATGCCTTTTAAAAAAAAATGGGGGGTTGAAAAAACTTCCTTTTTCCCGGGACTTTTTTTTAAAGTGGGGGTCCTGCAGGTTTTTGGGGTTTAAACTGTTTGGCCCCCGGAAAAGGTAAGGGCAAAGTCCAGTAAACTAAAATGGGGGTTGAAAGACTCCTTTTTGCGGCACTTTTTAAATTGGGGGTTTATCAGGTTTGGGGCTCATGTTTTTGGGGCCCGGACAGGTATAGTCAAGGTCCATTCAACTAAAATGGTGGTTTTAAAGACTCCTTTTTCCGGGCCTTTTTTAAAAGTGGGGCAAGCAGGTTTTTGGGGGTCATGCTGTGGCCCAGGGCAGGTATATCAATGTCCCGTGAAACAAAAAAGGGGGGTTAAAGACTCCTTTTTTGCGGGACTTTTTTTAAAAGTGGGGGTCATGCAGGTTTGGGGGCCTGTTGTGGCCCAGGACAGGTATAGTCAAGGGCCATTCAACTAAAATGGGGGTTGAAAGACTTTCCTTTTTCCGCACTTTTTTTTAAAGTGGGGGGCATGCAGGTTTGGGGGTCATGCTTTTTGGGCCCCGACAGGTATTTGTCAAAGTCCATTCAACAAATGGTGGTTGAAAGACTCCTTTTTCCGGGACTTTTTTTAAAAGGGGGGTCATGCAGGTTTGGGGGTTTATGCCCGTGGCCCCGACAGGTAAAAAGTCAATGTCCCAAATTTAAACTAAAAAGGTGGTTGAAAGACCCCCTTTTTTCTGGCACTTTTTAAATGTGGGGGTCATGCAGGGTTTTGGGCTCATGCGGGGGTCCAGGGCGGTATTTGTCAAAAGTCCAGTTCCCAAAAAAAATTGGGGGTTGAAAAAATCCTTTTCCGGGACTTTTTTAAAAAGTGGGGGGCATGCAGGTTTGGGGGTCATGCCCGCTTTCTAGGACAGGGGTATTCAATGTCCAGTTCAAGTAACATGAGGGGTTTCAAATCATACTCCTTCGGATTTTTTAATTTGTATTGATGCAGGTTTAAGGGTCGGGCTGTAACAAGACAGGGATAGAAAATGTCTGTGATTTTTTTTCGTGCTTTTATAACCTAATGTTTGCCTAAGATGTACACGTACCTTTTGACTTTTTGGGATTTTAAATTTTTTCAGCTTCTCCACCTTTGTTTGGGTGAAAATAAAGGGTGTTTTTGCTCTCCCCCCATAGATTTTTAAGGGCATCCGCAAAATCGGCCACTATCGAAAAACCTTATCGATGGGGCCGACATCGATTTCGATCGATCTCGATACCAACGCAATCGCTCAAAAAAACATCTGACAACTCCACTAAGATTTGGGTGGGTTTGTCACACACACCCCCTAGTTACATGGCATGGGAGCAGAGGGGTCCCACATGTCCTCACCCACCCTGTCCCATCGTTTTCCCCCAGCTAAAAAACTACAGTGTTTGGGGCCTCTGTGCCACTTACAGTGGGGAAAAAAAATTTTTGAACGTGGGAAGCAAAGAGGTGGGGAAGACATCCGCTGCTTCTTGCAGAAGCTGGCAAATAGTGAAGAGCAGTGTCGGACTGGGGGGTCTGGGGCCCACAGGGGAATTGATTTTGGGGGGCCCACCCTAATGTACATGAAAATATTCCCCGGCCTCTCAACATAAATGTGCCCATTTTTACCACATAAACAGTGTCAAAACAGAACTGTATTGTGTATCCGAGTCACGGCACCACTGTAAAGATATTAAATCAGTGGGAAATTATCTTTTTTCCACTCCTTTACCCAAAATTAAAAAGCCCCCCGAATTATATTATTTTATTATTGCGCCGGCAGCCAGCCGAGAATAGACCCATACCGTGGCGGGAAAATAAACTGAAGTTTAACACAGTAAATAACTTTCCCAAATAGAACTTTTTTAATCACTACTATTCGTCCACATGATTTTAATTGGGGTCGCTAAGAGACAAGTTATAATTTGCATGTCGTAAAGCTTTAGCGATAGACACTTCCCAAAGCTCTGATCATCTGGGGGGAAGGGGGAAGGCCTTGATTCTTCCTTCTAGCAGACCTGCATCTGCTAAAGGGAAAGCTGTGTGAGAGATATCTGATATTTCTAAAAGGGATGTATAGCAGTAAACGCATTTAACAAACTAATGATGAGCTTAAAGAATGTAATGTGAAACAACTTTTTTTTTTTTTTTCCTTTAAAATTTACCACTTGACAGTCCCCCCTAAAAACAAAAGATCTGTTATAACGCTCCCCCCCTAGACTGAAGATTGATCTTTTCCCCAAAACTGAAGAAGGGGAAAGGTCCCTCCTTAACAGCAAGTGAACAGGTGGAGGGGGTGTTGAACCCACGAACCACTGTAAGGCTTTGCCCCAAAGGGGTGTAACCAAGCAACCGCCGGCCTCCCCCAGAGCCTTTGAGGGGAAGGATGACTGTTGACCAAAACGACCGCCAGGTGCCCCCTCAGAGCATCCCTGGCAGAGGCATCTATGGTTTGTTTACAATCTCATACCCCAATGATTCTGAGAGTCATGAGGGAGGTGGCGCTTAATTGTTCAGCTATACTTGTGGCACTCGGTGTAATTATAAAACCCTCTGTTGATTATAATAATGAATTTTCCCATCCATACTTTTTTTTGATTGTTATCTGGGGCATAAGGATTCAAACCCTGCTTTGACCTAAATCCCTAGCTGTGAATTCACGGGCCCCCCCCTTGGGTTGCCCCTTTTGCTTTTTTTTACACCATCCAACTAACAACATATGAAAGGAAAAGGGGGAAAAGTTCATAATGATTTTGGTGGGAGTCACCTTCTTGCAGTGTGAAGCATGCACCCAGGGGGGTTTTCCCTTAAAGTTTCACGGGGGTGGGGACATCAGGGTACTTGGTAGGGGCCCAATCGGGTCCAGAGAATCTCTGGTTTTTCTGCACCCACCAAAGTCACCGGTTGTAGCTTTGATCAGATCTGGATTGGAATGAGGAGAACCTATGGCACAGATTGTTTAATTCATTACACAGATTTATAACTATTTACCAAGGGTTTTATCATTCCCTGCCCATCTACGCGGGTAAAACCCTCCCTAATCTGGCGGGCCTGAAATATGTCTCCTGAGGGTGAGACCAGTGGGCGCCAGGGTATTTCTACAAATAGAGGCAAGGGTAGGATCCCGGGCCGGGAAAAATGTTTTTTGCTACTTAAGCATTTTTTTTTTTCTTCAGAGGGGTGTTCATTCTTTCCTTTTCTGCTGTTTTGGGGATGGTGGGGGGTTTGGCAGGTTTGAGGTCCCCACTAGTTTCCAAATTTTTTGGGTTACTTCTGCAGTGAAGGCAGGTTCTTGGTAAATTTTAATAACCTCAGGGATCCCAAATCTAAATATCAACTCAGTCAAATTTTATTCACGTGGTTCTGGCAGTCTTTTTGGAAAACGGGATGCTTCAACCATCCTGAAACATATCCACCACTAAGCACTTACTTGTATTTTCCCCCTTTGGGGTAATTCAATGTGTTTCAATCGGATCCGCTGAGGGGAATAGTGTTTAGCAAAATGTTTCCCTTTTGTTTGGGCATCATCCTCCGGGGGTACAATATTGTAATTTCACAACCTAGCAGGCTCTTGCCGGGGGAAATGAAGATTGGGGGTGTTAGTATATCTTGTTGTTTGAAAAACATCTCTTAGTTCCCTGTGGGTAGTACCATGAGCCCTTTTGTACTACATTATAAAAACCCCTTTGGTAAACAAAGTCTACTTTTTTTTTCCTCTAAATCCATTTTGGTGATTTTCCCCCAAATTCCCCCAACTTTCCTTTCCTTCGGTTGTTCAAGTTGTTTGAATTGCTCAACGGGGTTAAAAACACCGGGTTTCAATGCATCTTGCCCTTTGGGTTCTTCTTTTCTTGTTCCCCCTCATTCTTCCTTTTTCTTTCTTCTTCTCACCTTGTTTTTCCTTCTTTCTTCTCCCCTTCCTTTCCTTCTTTCTCCACCTTTTTCCTTCTTTTTTCTCCCCTTTCTCCTTCTTTCTTCTCCCCTTTCTCCTTCTTTCTTCTCACCTTCTCCTTCTTTCTTCTTACCTTCCCCCTTTTTTCTTCTTACTCTCCTTTTTTCTTCTAACCTCTCCTTTTTTTTCTTTTTACATTCTCCTTCTTTCTTCTTACTTCCCTTTCTTTCTTCTCACATTCCCTTCTTTCTTCTCTGTTCTGTGTCAGCACATATACAGCCACTTTTTGCTTCCCTCGAATCTCGGGGAAGAGAGCTGTGGCTTTTGCACCAACTGCCTGTAGGTGCCTTCTACTTCCACTTCTCTATTCTACCATGGGCTTTAGTCTTAAAAAAAAAGCCAAAAAACTTAGCGGAAATTTGGGGAGAAGATGCACAAGTCTGAATTTTTATTGATTTTTGATGGCGTTCCACTAGCTGTCGGGAAACCCGCGGGGGCCCACTTCGGGCCAAATCATAGGCTACTCTTACAGTAGGCTGATCGGTGTTAGTTCAGTCTTCTTTTCTGCGAGCTTCAAGCCTTTCACCCAATTTCCCCTTTTTTGGCTGGCTTCACGGTTTCTTGCAAGTAACCACAGCAGCCCTTTTAGGAATCGTCCTTGACATCCGCAAAATCGGATCCATCGGAAAAGACTAGCCCCTGGGGTCCCCAAACTTGGATGTAGAGACATGGGAAGAGGGGAGGTTTTTTCCCTCCATTTGTTCAAGACAGCATAAAAGGGGTTACATCCGCGGCAGTCGGGTCTTCATCTGTGGTAACGATTTTCACTCATCTCCCCCCCCCCTTGAAGAGGAAGCAAGGGGCTGGGTTGAAAGTAGTACTCTCTTCAAAGTGACATTCTCAGGCATCAGTAATACTTGTAACGGAATGGCGCTGTTTACTAGATGGGGTTGCTGCGACTTTTTTCAGACCCCTTTGTAGATCATATGACCAAAACATTGACCCGATGGCCTAAAATGATTCTTGAGTTTTTTCAAGAAGAACTTGTGCAGCTTTTAGCAAGTGGGGACAGTCCGTGCAACAGGATCTAAATTGCAAAAAAGTATCCAAAGGTCTCAAACGCTCTCCTGTTTTTTGTGTCAAACTTCGGAAGCTTGGGGTATAGTCTTCAAATAGGAAAGGGGAAAGCGTGATAGTCCGGGAAATTTCCCCGAGCTGGAGCTTTTTAGGGTAATTTTTTCCCCTTTTTAAAACACTCTTGTGCCCCAAGTGAAGTTCATTTGGGGTAAATAAGTCCCCCCCTTAAAAAAATCATATAAAACTTGCAGAAACGAGGGGATTGGGTATCCCTTTACGACAGAAATGACGAGGCCTAAAATCCTTTAAGTTGTTTTAGATTGTTCGGGTGAAAAATTAGCATCACAGCTTTTTCCCAATCATCGTAAGGTGTTTTGCTCCCCTGTGAATGCAATCTCCGAGGAAACAACTTTCTTTGAACAACATTTGGAGCTTGGGCTTTAGACTTTTCAGTTGATTTATTTTCCCAAAGTTTTAAGAAGACTCAAAGATCTTGATTGACAATTGGAAAATCAGTGCACAAAGAGAATATCATACATGCCTGCAGGGGTTGGTCAACTGGGTTGGGGGGATTCTGTGCCCCCCTTTTAACATCCCCATCCAGGGGGGCTGGTACCCGATAAAATAAAGCAAAAGGGGATTGACAGCCTTTGTAGGGACCTGAAGAAAGACATTTCAGAAACCACAGACTGGAAATAGCAGCTGAAGAACTACTTGGCTGAGAAGAACATGAGCTTTGGGACCCAGGTTCTCATAATCCTGACAGCAAGACGCCCGATCCTAACCAAATGGATTTTGAAGGTTTACCAGGAATAACTTTTCTTGTGAACAGCGAACCGATGTGTTTTTGCAGGAAAATGCATGATGAGAACCCACTACCAGGGAAGTTCGGATTTTTGACTCCAAGATTGTTCTTGATCATGCTTAAAGGGGTATTAGGCAAGCAGGCGGGGTAGCACCCCTTTCAAGAAGACAGACATGAGACTGGGGAAGGGCCGACATCATCAGGACCTTTAGACCAAACTTCAGGGGGTACATTTGTCAAAAGTTTAGGAGGTATTGTTTATTGGTAAAACATGTGAACGTAGGGAAGCTTTTTAGAGCTTCAAGGGAAAATTTTAGTATTGGGTATTTGTAGTCCAAAAAAGCATTCCCAGAAAACATATCTGAATACATTCATCTTTTCAGAAGATCACTTCAAACGATTAGTTGGGGAAGTGGGGGAAATAATAGTCTAACAGATCCAATGCCAATTGGCCACAGGGGGGGGGTTAAGCGAGTCGGGGGTTTGGCGTCCCCCTCCACTTCAATCATGACATGTAACAGGGGAAAAATATGACATCCGGGAATGTCCCGAATTTTCAGAAAACCCATCTGGCGCCCCCCGGGGCTACAAAGGGAAAAGGGAAATTGGTGGCCATTAATTTTTGAAGATTGACGGTCAACACGCTTCAAATGCTAACAGGGGGTTCCTGAAGCATTGAAAAAACGTAACATGGTTTGCCAGAATCCTATGGTGGGACGATAGGGGTGTCTTAGGTTGGGAAAGGAATAAGACGCATCTTAGGGTAGCTTGTTGGGACTGACTAGGTTTAAGGTTGGTAATTTGAGGTCCAATGATGGGTTATTTTTTAGGGGCTGAGGGCTTCGTGTATTTGTTGGGGAATTTTTACGTTGAATTCAAAAACTTGATACTGAAAGGGTTTAATTTTATTATATCTTTAGGGATTTTCGGGAGTTTTTGTCCAGGGGAGCAAGATTCCTTTTGCTCACAAGCTTAGCGCAGCACTGCCCCATGAATGTCCGATCGTTTTTCAGTAAAAACAAGTTTTTCTTAGTTTGGGGCCTTTTTTCCCCCAGGGGGGTGCGCCTAGAAAGGTCGCGAAACCCTTATTTCAAGATCTGAGGGGAAATTTCCCCGGGAAAACTTCTTTGGGTTATTGTAGAGTATGGGGGTCTGGCTGACTATAGACCCGTGGAACCTTGAAATAGGGTCACATTAAAAACCTTTTTAAAAAGTTGGGGGAATAGGTTTTGCCTTAGCAATGGAAGAAAGTTGACTTCCGATAACTCCAAATTCTCTCGAATGTTTCAAATAAACCCAATGGGGGTTTAAGGGGGCCCTTAACAAACGCCATTTAAAAAAGTAAAATTGAAGATATTACTAGGACTCATCCAACGTTCCTTTGCCCAAGAATAAGACGCGGCAAACCCGTTCCCCCGATGAGTAAAACACTGATGTCCTCAACAGGTCCCCTTTTTGTAGAACTAATTTGATGATAGGCCAGAAGGAACCCCCCGCCTTGAGCTGCAACATGGTATAGATCCTTTCCCAAGGGGGGGAATATTCTTCTGATCTGGCTTGCCCCGTAAAATGCCACAGGGTCTGGCATTTGGGTCAGTAGATTATTGACTTGTTCGGGTGCAAAAGGCACGTAGATTGGTTTATCCCGGGGGATTGGGCTGACGCAATGGACGAGAAAAGGAAACCGCAAGAAAAGGAAAACCATGGGTGAGGGGGTGATGGGGGTGGTATGGGGGTCTGGGCCCAAGCGGGGGAAGTCCATGAATGAGTCTGGTTCTGGTATGGAGGAAAGTGGGGGTAGTTTTTGAAAAAACTGAGGGAACTCCTGAGCAAAGGTAAATTGTCCTGGGAAGTTAGGGTTTGAGTAAGGGAACCATGTATCTTCAACATTTTGACCAAAACGTCGTAAGTACCCTATCCGTATTTCACGTATTGAAAAATTGGGTTTTGGGCCCAAAAAATCGGAGTATGGGCCGTAACATGCCATTTGGGGGGAACGCAAAATCCAGAAGAAATAAAAGGGGATGGACAGCGATTGGGGAAATTTTTTTGGCCCTTCAAATATGTCAGTATAGTTTTTTTTCAGCAGCGAAACAATTGTTATGGGTACTTTTTATATAGGGGCCAATAGCATGGATAAGTATCACAGTGAAAAACCTCCAAGCAGCATCGTGTGCGTGAGCAATGGAAAAAATTGGGGGTCCTTTAAATTTTATTGCAGATGTGGGGGCCCGGCATCCGTAGCTAATGGGAACTTTGCCCCCCCCCGCCCCCCCCTCCGTTATCACTGAAACTCAAAATGGGAAACTATAATGAGAGGGTAAAGAATGTCCCCGAGCTTGGGGCAAAGGGTATAGTGGGTTTCAGGGGTGGTTTTGATTTGCAGGGGTCTGGCAAGAAAGTTATCACCGACAGTTGCAATCAATGTTTTCATTAGCATGACAAGTGAATTGCCGGAGGAAGGGGGGGGTAGAACGTTATAGGGGGGCAAGAGGCCGCTGCAACTTCAAGCCGGAACTTCCGGGTTCTTTGGGTTTCTTAGGACTCAAAAAAGGCCACAGAAAATGGGAAAAGGGGGGGGTTTGGTTTGGGCCCTTTCCGGCTACGAGAATTTTGGACTTCAAAAAAATGGCAAAAGGAAAAATGGGGGTTTTGGCACCGGAGCTGAGGAAAGAAAACCGGGGGGGGGCAGGGAAATTTGAGGTAATACAAGGTGTGATCAGTGTTTATTTCCCCCCACATCTACGCAACTTTCAGCATTAATGGAATTTGATGACGTCAGTCCACCAACATTGAAAGTCGCCATCTTGGAATGGCGGCAGCTCCCTCCTTATACATATGCGTTCTTCAAATCCTTCTTATTTTTTACATTCAGTTTCAATCATAGTTGCCAACTTTTGAAAATGAAAAAGCAGGAGACAAAAATTTGCATGGACATGCCCATCTTTCCGGTATGCCACGCCCCCTTCAAAAAGCCACACCCACTCCACCTAACTGCATAACGGCTTTGGAAGAAAGCCAGGTAGATGCCCTTATAGCCAGGTAGTACCCCCCCGGTAGGAGGTAGTGCCCCTTACAGGCAGCTAGATTCCCACAAGTAGCCAAGTAGATGCCCCTCTGTAGCCAGGTAGTGCCCCCCTTTGTTAGCCAGGTAGGTGCCCCCATTGTTGCCAGGTAGTGCCCCCATTGTTTGCCAGGTAGGGCCCCCTCTGTTGCCCGCTAGTGCCCCCTCTGTTTTCCAGGTAGTACCCCCAATGTTCGCCGGGAAGTGCCCCCATTGTTGCCAGGTAGTGCCCCCATTGTTTGCCAGGTAGTGCCCCCTCTATTGCCAGGTAGTGCCCCCTCTGTTGCCAGGTAGATGTCCCCCTCTGTTGCCAGGTAGATGTCCCCTCTGTTGCCAGGAAGAGCCCCCATTGTTGCCAGGTAGTGCCCCCTCTGTTGCCAGGTAGTGTCCCCTCTGTTGCCAGGTAGATGTCCCCTCTGTTGCCAGGTAGTGCCCCCTCTGTTGCCAGGTAGTGCCCCCTCTGTTGCCAGTAGATGTCCCCTCTGTTGCCAGGTAGATGTCCCCTCTGTTGCCAGGTAGTGCCCACTCTGTTGCCAGGAAGAGCCCCCATTGTTACCAGGAAGAGCCCCCATTGTTGCCAGGTAGATGCCCCCTCTGTTGCCAGGAAGAGCCCCCATTGTTGCCAGCAGAGCCCCCCCCCTAAAGCTAATAAAAATAAAATAATAAAATCCACTTACCTCACCAGGCTCCTGCAGCGCTGCCAGCTCCCGACCGATCTCCTCAGCGGCGCAAGGGGAAGTGAGAGCAGCCGCGCGTCACTTCCCCCTGCGCCGCTGACCTGTATGTGCGGCGCGCACACACCGGCGCCGGACATACAGGGGGATAAGGGAGGAGGGAGCGATCCCTCCTGCCTCCTCCCTGCACAGCGAGACTCCGGGCGGGTGAAGCGGGCGCAGCGGCTGCTTCACCTGCCTGTAGGAGCGGCCCGGCGGCGCCAGAGTAGCGCACTAGCTACTTTCTTTATTTTCGATGCACCCATACTATTGATCCTTGGCTAACGAAAATAAAGAAATAAACATGATTTTAGGGACTTAATATTTTTTTTTCGTTAGCCACATATTAGGATTCCTTTTATATACACATCGTGACAACTTGTGTAGTGTTATAATGTGATTTCGGCCATATACAGCTTGATTTCAGATTGCATTACAAAACCCATAGGAGCGTCGCTCGCTCTCCCATTGGTCCAAATTACGGCGGCTCTTTGAAATTAGCCAATCACAGAGCGCGCTCAGATTTCTTTTCCCCATAGAACTCTCTGAGAAAGAAGCTCGCGCTCTGATTGGCTAAGCTGGACGAGCCCCCGCTGGCTTCAACCAATCAGCTCGTTTCTCCCCTTTTTACTGTATTTTGAACTGTCCCCGCCTTTGAAAAATTGATTGGTCCATTTTTCTCCATAGGCTAGAATGGGGCTTTGTCGCTCCTATTCTGATTGGTCAATTCTCCTCCATAGGATAGAATGGGACATTGTCGCTCCTATTCTGATTGGTCAATTCTCCTCCATAGGATAGAATGGGACATTGTCGCTCCTATTCTGATTGGTCAATTCTCCTCCATAGGATAGAATGGGACATTGTCGCTCCTATTCTGATTGGTCAATTCTCCTCCATCGGTTATAATGGGACATTGTCGCTCCTATTCTGATTGGCTGGTTTATGCCGACCAATGAGAATAGCTTAAAACAATTTGAATTACGTCTTTCCCCGGCAATTCTCTCTATGGCAATTCCCTATGTAGCGCCGGTCTCGGCGACGAACGCGTTGTTCGGGTTTTTAACTGCTTTATTTTTCAAGAAGTGTTCTGGTCTTTATCTGAGAATGTTTTACACTGTATAAAAATAATTTGGTGATTAATACTTCATGCCGTGCGGCGCTGAGCGCCGAGATTGAGTGCGCTCTCTCTCCATAAGTATAATGGGGAGAAGACTCGCGCTCTGATTGGCTGAGCTAGCCGAGACCCCGCTAAGCTCAGCCAATCATCTCTTTTCCAGCATTTTTTACTGTATTTTGAATTACCCGGGCCCTGGATTCTGATTGGTGTAAACTTCCCCATAGGCTAGAAATGGGAAATTGTCGCTCGTATTCTGATTGGTCTAAACTTCTCCATTAGGCAGAATGGACTTTGTCGCTCGTATTCCCGATTGGTCTAAACTTCTCCATAGCCTAAAAAGGACTTTGTCCCTCCTATTCTGATTGGCTGAGATAGCCAAACCCCCTTATCTCAGCCAATCAGCTCTTTTCAGCATTTTTACTGTTTTTGAATTTTCCCGCCGGGGATTTTGATTGGTCAATTCTTCCCCATAGCTTTTAATGGGTTTACTGTCGCTCCGATTCTGATTGGCCGGTTTAAGCCGACCAATGAGAATAGGTTTCAGGTTTTGAATTAAATGTATTTCCCGGGAATTTCCAATATCCGATTTTTTGATATTTGTGCCGTTCTCGAGTTTGGAAAAGTGATTTTTATTTTTTAAGAAGTGAAATTTTTTTACATTTAGCTCCTTCTGACACTGTTTTCCGCCTTTATAAAGGCGATTTTTTTTGGAATCACACTCCTGCTGCACGGAGCCCGGAGCGCCGAGACTTCTGTCGCGATCTTCGATCCGCTTCCTCGCATGTTCGGATCCTGCTTCACTTCGCCTCGGATGGAGGATTTAGACCCAAAAAACGTAGAACGCCTTTATAAAGGCGATTTTTGCTTCATACTCCACACCGACATGTGGAATGATTTCTCGCTGCTCCAGCCTGTCTCGCATCGGAACAGATTTTTCGGCGCAGTCCCGCACGGCGCCTAAGTCCCGCACTGCACCCCACACCCCTGGGCGAGGCGCGGCGGACTTTTACCTGCATGTATGAGTGCGCTACCCGGGGCGGGGAAGCATAGGCGCAGCGCCGCACAGCGCCCATGTCCCCGCAAATTCGCCTCATACCTGGCGAGGGGCGGCGGACTTTACAAAAATGTATGAACGCCGCCCGGCCGCGACATAAATCAGGCGCAGATTCCGCCGGAAAACTGGTGGAAAACGGCGCCTCGACCCGGCGGGATTCATACATGTGGCCCTTGATGTTTTTTTCCTTAAATTACCAACTTGACAGTACAATAGCAAGTTAGTCCCACATTTGTCAGTCTAACATATCATAGACACAGGGCTAAGTAGCTCTATCCATATCCCCCTCCACCCACATACAATATCCCCCTCCAATAGTCCACATACAATATCCCCTCCTTGTATCCCTTGGTCACGCACCTCGTCACCTTCTAAAATAAACACCAGCCCAAAAAAGTAGAAGTGTAACCCTAACAAAAGGGTCAGGTGTTTCCCCCCCCACTTTTAATTTTCAGGGACACATGTACTCTGCCACAAAAAATTTCGCTGATAAAACCTACAACACCACCGTTTTAGAGACCACATAGAGGTCAGGACACCACTCAGATATAACCTACAACCCCACCATAAAAAGACCACATAGAGGTCAGACACCCCCTCAGGGTTTTAAACCCCACAACACCATCAAAATAGAGACCACATAGAGGGCAAACAACCCGCTCAGGTTTTAAACCCACAACACCAAACCCTATAGAGACCACATAGAGGGCAAAAACCACTCAGGTAAACCTACAACACCATCAATGGGGGAAACCCCACAGAGGGCAAAAAACCAGCTCGGTATAACCTAAAAACACCCCCCATATAGAGACCACATGGGGGTCCCCCAACCCCAGGCCCCCAGAAAAAAAACCCTTAAAACCACCGGCCCCATAAAAGAGGGCCAAAAAAGAAAAATTCAAAAAAAAAACAAAAAAAACCAAAAAAAAAAAAAAAAATTTTTTTAAAAAAATAAAAAAAAGGTCCAAAAAAAAAAAAAAAAAAAAAATCCCAAAAAAAAAATTAAAACCCCCCCCGAAAAAAAAAAAAAAACCCCCCGCATGTTGGAAAAAAAAAAAACCCAAAAAAAATTAAGAAAAAAAAAAAAAAAAAAAATTTAAAAAAATAAAAAAAAATTCCCCTTTTCCCCCCGGAACCCCCTCAGGGAAAAAAAAACCTCCCCCGGAAAAAAAAAAAAAAAAAAAAAAAAAAAAAAAAAAATGTTCCCAAAAAAAAAAAATCTTTTTTGAAAAAAAAAAATTTCTTTTTCTTTCCCCTTCCTTTCCCTTTTTAAAAAAAAGTCGTTCCTTTAACCCCTTTTCCCTTCTTTTTTTTCCCCCCCCAAAAAAAAAAAAACCTTCCAAAAAAATTTCCAAAAAAAAAAATTGGGTGACTTTAAAATCCCGGCCCCCAAAGTTCTTTTTTTCCCTGCCCGTTAAATTTACAACCCCCCCAAAAATTTCCCTTTTAGAATCCTCAAATTTTCCAGCACTCCTTTTCCCATTCCCAAACTCTGTAAAAAACTACCCAGGGGTTGGGGGGAGTGGGGACAAGCCATAACTTAAGAGGCCTGTACCTTTAAAGGGTTGGAGGGTGGGTGGAGGACTAAACCCCCTTTGGGGATAAAGCAAAAACTATTTTGGGGTGCTTCTCCTCCCCCAATTATATAACCAGGGGAGACAGGCCCGTTTTTGGTCTCCTTTATTGGGAACAGGCAGTTAAAGGGGCTCCCTTTTTGGTGGTTTCAGGGAGTTTGGGGGCCCCCTTTAGGTAGTATACAGGCAGTTAGGGGCCCCATTTTGGTGGTAAACAGGCAGTTAGGCACCTTTCCTTTTGTTTGGGGTCAGGAACTCAGGGCCCCCCTTTAAATTTTTTAGGTGTTTAGGGGCCCCTTTTTAAATTCAGGGGCCCCTTTTTACAGTCGGGCCCCTTTAGAAAGTCAGGGCCCCCCGTAGGTTTTTTAGGGGGGGCCCTTTTGGTTTGTTAAAGGGGCCCCCTTAACATCATGGCCTCCAAAAGGTAAATTAGGGGCCCCCCGTAGGTATCAGGGTCCCCAAACAATTAAACCCCGAGCCCCCTTTTTTTACCATGCCCCTTCCATTACCCCGTGGGCCCCCCTTTTATTAGCCTTGGGGGGCCCCCTTTCCCTTACCAGGGCCCCCTTTCCCTTAACCAGGGTCCCTTTTTCCCTTACCAGGGGCCCCCCTTTAGGTAGCCAAAGGGCCCCCTTCCTTGCCAGGGCCCCCCCTTTTAAAAGGGAAAACAGGGGCCCCCTTTTCCCTTAGTCAAAACCCCCCTTTAGGGAGCCAGGCCCTCTTCCATTAGCCAGGGCCCCCCTTTTAGGTAACCAGGGCCCCCTTCCATTATTTAGGGCCCCCCCTTTATTTGCCAGGGTCCCCTTTCCCCTTAGCCATGGCCCCCCTTTTTTGGTTTTGCCGGGACCCCTTCCATTTGTCAGGCCCCCCTTTATGTAGCCCCGGCCCCCCTTTCCAAATTTGCCAGGCCTACCTTTTTGGGAGCCAGGGGCCCCCCTTTCCCTTAGTCAAGACCCCTATTTTTGGTACCAGGGCCCCCTTGAATTAGCCAGGGCCCCCCCTTTTTTAAATTTAAACCCGGGGCCCCCCTTTCCCTTAGCCAGGGCCCCCCTTTTTGGTAGCCAGGGGGGCCCCCCCTTTCCCTTGCCAGGGCCCCCCTTTTAGGTAGAAAAGGGGCCCCCTTTTCCCTTTTGGGCAGGGCCCCCCTTTTGTTTGCCAGGGGCCCCTTTCCCTTTGCCAGGGGGCCCCCTTTTTTGGTAGCCAGGGGCCCCCCTTTCCCTTTGTCCAAGGGGCCCCCCCTTTTGTAGCCCGGGGGGCCCCCTTCCATTAGCCAAAGGCCCCCCCTTTTTAGGGAAACCAGGGACCCCTTTCCCTTTCAGGGGGGGCCCCCTTTTTGTAGCCAGGGGCCCCTTCCATTAGCCAGGCCCAAACCCTTTTTGGGACCAGGGCCCCCCCTTCCCCTTTTCAGAGCCCCTATTTAAATTTTCCCCGGCCCCCTTGAAAAATTTGCCAGGGCCCCCCTTTATATTAACCAGGGCCCCCTTCCATTTGCCAACCCCCCTTTTTTTGGTTTGCCAGGGCCCCTTCCCTTAGCCAGGGGCCCCCCTTTAAAATAGCCGGGCCCCCCTTTCCCTTAATCAGGGCCCCCCTTTTTGGTAGCCAGGGGGGCCCCTTTCCCTTACCAGGGCCCCCCTTTTAAAAGGGAGCCATGGCCCCCCCTTTCCCAAAAGCCAGGGCCCCCCCTTTTGGTAGCCAGGGCCCCTTCCCCTTCCTTGGCCCCGGGTTTTTTGGTAGCCAAGGCCCCCCCTTTCCCTTAGTCAGGGCCCAAACCCCTTTTGGGACCCATGGGCCCCCTTCCAATACCAGGCTCCTCTTTTAAAGGGAACCAGGACCCCCCCATTACCCGGGGCCCCCCTTTTAGGTAGCCAGGCCCCCTTCCATTAGGTTTTGGTCCTCCTTTAGGTAGCCAGGGCCCCCTTCCCCTTAGCCAGGGCCCCCCCCTTTTGGAAACCAGGCCCCCTTCCATTATTCCCGGGCCCCCCATTTTTTTAGCCAAAGGGCCCCCTTCCATTATCCCGGGCCCCCCCTTTTGGTAACCCGGGGTCCCCTTCCATTACAAGGGGCCCCCTTTTCCCTCACCAGGGCCCCCCTTTTTAGGTAGCCAGGGGCCCCCCCTTCCCCTTAGCCAGGGGCCCCCCTTTAGGGAGCCAGGGCCCCGCTTTTAGGGACCAGGGGGCCCCCTTCCCTTTGTCAGGGCCCCCCTTTAGGTTTGCCAGGGCCCCTTTTCCATTAGCCAGGGCCCCCCCCTTTTGGTAGCCAGGGCCCCCTTCATTAGCCAGGGGGCCCCGGGTTTTTGGGAGCCAGGGCCCCCCTTTTCCCAAAAAAGGGGCCCCCCCTTTAGGAAAACCAGGCCCCTTTTTCCCCAAACCCGGGCCCCCCTTTTAGGTTCCCCGGGCCCCCCCTTTCCCTTAGCAGAAACCCCCCTTTTTTTTAGCCAGGGCCCCTTTCCCTTTGTCAGGGCCCCCCCTTTTAAAAGCCAGGGCCCCCCCTTTTTTATTACCAGGGGGGCCCCCTTTTTTGGGAGCCAAAACCCCTTTAATTTTGCCAAAGGGGCCCCCTTTCCCTTAGCCAGGGGCCCCCCCCATTTTGTCATGGTCCCCCTTTTTGGGAGCCCGGGGGCCCCCTTTTTCCCTTATTCCCCGGGCCCCCCCATAGGAGCCAAGGACCCCCTTTAGGTGCCAGGGCCCCCCTTTCCCTTTTGCCAGGGCCCCCCTTTCCCTTTCCCGGGCCCCCCTTTAGGTACCAGGGCCCCCCTTCCATAGCCTGGGGCCCCCCCCTTTTGGTAGCCAGGGGGCCCCCCAATTAAATCCCCACCCCTTTAAAGGGAGCCAGGGGCCCCCCCTTTTAGGTTTGCCAAAGCCCCCCCTTTTTTGGTACCATGGCCCCCCTTTCCCTTGGCAGGGCCCCCCTTTAGGTAGCCTGGGCCCCCTTCCAATTTCCAGGGGCCCCCTTTTAGGTACCAGGGGCCCCCTTCCATTAGCCAGGGCCCCTCTTTAGGGAGCCAGGGCCCCCTTTTCCCTTAGTCCAGGGCCCCTTTTTTTGGTAGCCAGGGGGGCCCCCTTTTTTGTACCAAGGGGGCCCCCTTCCCTTTTGGGGTCCCCCTTTAGGTACCAGGGCCCCTTTCCATTGCCAGGGCCCCCCTTTTAAGGGACCAGGGGCCCCCCCTTTCCCTTAGTCAAAGGGGCCCCCCTTTAAATTTCCCGGCCCCCCCTTCCCCTTAGTCATGGGCCCCCCCTTTTGGTAGCCAGGGCCCCCTTTTATTAGCCAGGGCCCCTTTCCCTTTTCAGGGGCCCCCCTTTTGGTACCGGGGGCCCCCTTTTAGGTAGCTAGGGCCCCCTTTCATTTGTCAGGGCCCCCCTTTTGGTGCCCCTGGGCCCCTTTTTTCCCAAAAACCAGGGCCCCCCTTTTAGGGACCAGGGCCCCGTTCCCTTTTAAGGGCCCCCCCCATAGGTAGCCAGGGCCCCCTTCCATTAATTTAGGGCCCCCCTTTTTAGGTAGCCAACCCCCCTTTCCCTTTTCAGGGCCCCCCCTTTAGGTTTGCCAGGGGCCCCCCTTTCCCCAAAATTTGCCAGGGAAAAACCCTTTTAAGGGAGCTAAGGGCCCCCCCTTTAAAGGGATCCCCGGGGCCCCCTTTCCCTTTGCCAGGCCCCTTTCCATTAACAGGGGGCCCCCTTTTGGTACCAGGGGAAACCCCCCCCATTAGTCAGGGGGCCCCCCCCTTTTGGGACCAAAGGGGGCCCCCCCCATTAGCCCAAATTTCCCCTTTCCATAAGGGAGGGGCCCCCCCTTTTGTTAGCCAGGGGCCCCCTTCCATTAGCCAGACCCCCCCCTTTTTGGTAGCCAGGGGCCCCCCCCCCATTAGCAGGGCACCCTTTAGGGAGCCAGGGCCCCCCTTTCCAATTTGGAAGGGCCCCCCTTTTAAAGGGAAACCCGGGCCCCCTACCATTAAATCAGGGGGCCCCCCTTTTTGGGAAACCAGGGCCCCCCCCCCCCCATTTGTCCCAAAGGCCCCCCCTTTAGGTTTGCCAGGGCCCCCCCCTTTTTGGGAGCCAAGGAACCCCCCTTTTGGTACCAGGGGGGCCCCCTTTCCCTTTTCCCGGGCCCCCCTTCAGGGACCAGGGGCCCCTTTCCCTTAGCCAGGCCCCCCCTTTTTGGAGCCAGGGGCCCCCTTCCCTTAGTAAGGGGCCCCCTTTGAGGGTTTTGGAAGGGGTTCCCCCCCCTTTCCCCTTTTCCCGGCCCCCCCCTTTTTGGTTTGCCAGAAACCCCCTTTTCCCTTAGTCAAGCCCCCATTTTGGGAGCCCGGCCCCCTTTCCCTTAGCAAAGGGGCCCCCCTTTTAAGGGAGCCCGGCCCCCTTCCGTTTAAACCAGGGCCCCCCTTTTAGGAAACTAAGGACCCCCTTTAGGTATCCAGGGGGCCCCCTTCCCCTTAAACCCCCCGGGGGCCCCTTTTCCCTTTTCCCGGGCCCCCCTTTAAAGGGACCAGGGGGCCCCTTCCCTTAAATCAGGGGCCCCCCCCTTTTCCCAAACCAGGGCCCCCTTCCAAATTTGCACCAATTTCCCCCTTTTTAAAAGGGCAGGCCCCCCTTTTGGGACCAGGGCCCCCCCTTTCCCTTAGCCCCTGACCCCCCTTTTTTTGGTTTGCCAGGGCCCCCTTTCCCTTAGTCAGGGACCCTTTAGGTAGCCAGGGGGGCCCCCTTGGGATTAGTCCCGGGCCCCCCTTTATTTTCCAGGGCCCCCCCTTTCCCTTAGGAAGGCCCCCCTTTTAGGGAGCCAAAGGGACCCCAAACCCTTAGTCAGGGCCCCCCCCTTTTGGGAGCCAGGGCCCCCCCCCCCTTTCCCCCTTAAGTCTTGCAAACCCCTTTTGGGGACCAGGGGCCCCCTTTTAGGAAAGGGAAAGGGCCCCCCTTTTTGGGAGCCAGGGCCCCCTTTTCCCTTAAATCAGGGGCCCCCCCTTTTTTTTAGCCAGGGGCCCCCTTTCCCTTACCAGGCCCCCCTATAGGTAGCCAAGGAAACCCCCCCTTTTGTTTTCCAGGGGCCCCCCTTCCATTAGCCAGGGGCCCCCTTCCATTAGTCAGGGGCCCCCCCTTTGGTACCGGCCCCCCTTTCCCTTAGCCTGGGCCCCCCTTTTTGGTACCAGGGCCCCCTTCATTAGTCAGGGGGGACCCCTTTAAGGGAAACCAGGCCCCCCTTTTTAAGGGACCCCAAACCCCCCCTTTTTGGTTTGCCAGGGCCCCCCCTTTCCCTTGGCAGGGCCCCCCTTTTTGGGAGCCTGGGCCCCCTTTCCCTTAGCCGGTCCCCCTTTTAAGGGAGCCCCGGGCCCCCTTCCATTAGCCAGGGCCCCCTTTAGGTACCAGGGCCCCCCTTTCCCTTAGTCAGGGCCCCCCCTTTTGGTACCATGGGGCCCCCTTTTTGGGAAACCAGGGCCCCCCCCCCTTTCCTTAACCAGGGGCCCCCTTTAAAGGGAGCCAGGGCCCCTTTCCCCTTGCCAGGGCCCCCCTTTTAGGGAGCCAGGGCCCCTTCCCCAAATCCCGGGGGCCCCCCTTTTGGTACCATTCCCCCTTCCATTAGTCCCTGGCCCCCCCTTCGGTAGCCAAAGGGGCCCCCCTTCCCATTAAACCAGGGCCCCCCTTTTCCCTTAGTCAAAGGGGCCCCCCTTTTGTAGCCCCGGGCCCCGCTTTTAGGGGGGGTAGGGCCCCCCCTTTTATTAGTCAGGGCCCCCCTTTAAAAGGGAGCCATTTCCCCCCTTTCCCCTAACCAGGGCCCCCCTTTTAAAGGGAGCCCGGGCCCCGTTCCATTAGTAAGGGGCCCCCTTTTTGGAAACCAGGGGCCCCCTTTCCCTTAGTCAGGCCCCCCCTTTTTTTTGTGGGGCCCGAGCCCCCTTCCCATTAGCAGGCCCCCCCTTTAAAGGGAAACCCCGGCCCCCCTTTTCCTTAGCCGGGGACCCCTTTTTTGGTAGCTAAGGGCCCCCCTTTTTGGTATCCAGGGGCCCCCTTCCATTAGCCAGGCCCCTTTCCCTTAAATCAGGGCCCCCCTTTTGGTTTGCCCGGGACCCCTTTTCCCTTAGTCAGGGGCCCCCCCTTTTTTGGGAGCCAGGGCCCCCTTCCATTAACCTTGCCCCTTTCCCTAAGGCAGGGGGCCCCCTTTTTTAGCCAGGGCCCCCCTTTTCCCTTAGCCAGGACCCCCCTTTTTTGGTACCAGGGCCCCCTTCCCCTTAGTCAGGGCACCCTTTAGGGAGCCAAGGGGCCCCCTTCCCCTTAGGAAGGCCCCCCCCTTTTAGGTACCAGGGCCCCCCACCTTTGTCCCCGGCCCCCCTTTAGGTACCGGGCCCCCTTTCCCTTAGTCATGCCCCCTTTAGGTACCAGGGGCCCCCCCCCTTTTGGGAGCCAAGGGCCCCCTTTAAGGGACCAGGGCCCCCCTTCCAATTTGCCAGGGGGCCCCCCTTTAGGTAGCCAGGGGCCCCTTTCCCCTTAGCCAGGGCCCCCCTTTTTGGTAGCCCCCCCCCCGTTCCATTAGTAAAGGGGCCCCCCTTTAGGTAGGCCTTGCCCCCTTTCCCTTAGCCAGGGCCCCCCTTTTAGGAAGCCGAGCCCCCTTCCCCTTATTTAACCCCCCCTTTAGGTAGCCAGGGCCCCCATCCCCTTTTCAGGGCCCCCCTTTAGGTAGGGCCCGGGCCCCCTTCCGTTACCAGGGGCCCCCCCCTTTTTGGGAACAAGGGCCCCCCTTTTGGATCCAGAGGCCCCTTTCCCTTTGCCAAGGGGCCCCCTTTCCAAAAGTCAAGGGGCCCCCTTTTAGGTAGCCAGGGACCCCCTTTCCCTTAGTCAGGGGCCCCCCTTTTCGTAGCCCGGGCCCCCTTCCATTAGCCAAGCCCCCTTTTTCCCTAAGGCAGGGGCCCCCCCTTTAAAATAAACCGGGGCCCCCTCCTTTGCCCGGACCCCCCTTTTTGTAGCCAGGGGGGCCCCCCCTTTCCCTTGTCAGGGGGACCCTTTAGGTAGCCAGGGCCCCCTTGCATTAAATCAGGGCCCCCCTTTTTGTTAGCCAGGGCCCCCTTCCATTAGGAAGGGCCCCCCTTTTTGGTAGCCGGGACCCCCAAACCCTTAAATCAAAGGGGCCCCCCCTTTAAAGGAAAACCAAAGGCCCCCTTTCCCTTTTTGGGCAAAGGCACCCCCCAATTTTTGGGAGCCAGGTCCCCCTTTTAGGGAGGGAAAAGGGCCCCTTTGGTAGCCAGGGCCCCCCTTTTTCCCTTAAATCCCGGGCCCCCCCCTTTTGGTAGCCAGGGCCCCCTTTCCAAATTTGCCAGGGCCCCCTTTTTTGGTTTTTCCCGGGGCCCCCCTTTCCCTTTAAACATTGGGGCCCTTTAGGTAGCCAGGGCCCCCCCCTTTTTCCCTTTGTCCCCGGGGCCCCCCCTTAGATAGCCAGGGCCCCCTACCAATAGACAGGGCCCCCCTTTTAGGGAGCCAGGGCCCCCTTGCATTATTCAGGGCCCCCCCCTTTTGGTTCCAGGGCCCCTTTTTGGGAAACTAAAAAACAAGCCACTTACCTCCACCCCCCCGGCTCCTGCCGCTCCGATCCAAACCCCTTGGGCCTCTACTGCCCCCCCCCCCTGCATAGGGGGGCGCGGTTTAAAGGCGTTTAAATGCCCCCTAGGCAGCATAGGGCAGGCGCCCCGGGGAGGGTAAAGGGGCCTTTAAAGGGATTTTTTAAACCCGCCCTGACGGGGCGGCTTTCCCCTACACCCGCGCAAACCCCCTGGGGTCGGGGGCATTAGACGCAGGTTTCCCGGGCCCTTCAATGACCAAAAACACGCCGGCCCCCCGGGAGGGGACGGCACTGCCCCCGGGGGGCCCCCCGCGGGTCGGGGGGGCCCCCCCGGGGGATTCACCGATCCCCCCGGTCCCCCGTCCAAACCCTGGGTTGGGGGGTTTTCCCCAATGGGGGTTATGTTTGGAGTGGTCAGGCTTTGTCAGCGACACATTGGGGGGAAATGGGGTTGCAGGCAAACATAATCAAATTGAAAGCCCGATCGCACTTGGGGGCCAGGTGAAGCAAGCAAGGCTGGGGAAAAAGGGTTAAGGTGCCATTTTAAAAAACAAGGTTTTAAGCGCCCAAAAATGGAAAATTCAGCCCCTTTCCCCCTTTTCCTTTGTGCCCCCTTTTTCCCTGGGATAAAGGGGGGGCCCCCCTACCCCAGTCGCCAAACCCTCGATACCCATTGCCCCGCCCCTGGAAGCATTCCGTTTTTTCTCTACTTTTAAGTTTTAGGGGGACGGGGGGAGAAGAAGGGGGATTTGGACAAACAGATAATTTGGGGGATTTTGGGACAGTAGAGATTTTAATGTCGGGGCCCGGGAGATGTAAGTTGGGTGTCTTCAGCATACTGGTGGTTTTGAAAGCCATGTGATGCTATCAGGGGACCCAGACCAACAGTGTACAAGGGTTATCATTATCTTTTGGGGAAAAGAAGACGCGGCAGTTTGGGTCAGGCGGGCCCAGTGGCGAAAGAAAAAAAGTGGGGTATTTGTGGTCGGGAGTCAGGCAGGTTTTCGCAGTTGGGTTGGGGCCAAAGGGCCCATGATTTAGACCCCCCAATTTGCAGGCCCCAGAAAGAAAGCGGCCCCGGGTTATCCCCCGGGAAAGGGCAGAAAAACAGGGGGGTCAGTGCGGAGCTTTGGTGGAAAAATCACCTACTCGGCGGTTTTCCCTTTTTTTTTGATGAGACCCCCAGAGGAGGCGAAAAAAAACTAAAAGGTTTGAACCTTTTTGACAAAAAGTAAACTTTTCCACCTAACGTTGGCAAAGGGCCCCTGCTTTCAAAAAACTTCCCCATTTTGTCACCATAAGTGTTTCCCAAGATGTTTTGGTCCCATCCTGCCCCCAAACAGTCCCCAGCACCCAGGGGCCCACGCCTCCCATTTCGGGGCGGTTAAAGGCCCTTCCCCCACCCCCGCCAAAGAAAAATTTCCATGCCCCCTTTTTCCCTCATTTTACCGTCCGTTCACTTCTGGGCCTCTGGTGCCCGGGCTGGGGGGGCGTTCACCCGGGCCCCCCATTGCCAAGGGGACACCCAGTATGCTTTCTGCCCCCTTTAAAGTAAAGAAGCTGCCCGTGCCCCTGCCCAAGGGTTTGGGGGTTTACTGCAGTCCCCCCCTTTTAAAAGGGTGGACTTTGCCCCCATTAAAAGAACGGGCCCGGAAAAACTTGGCATTCATTCTGCCTTTTGTAACGAAAGGGTTAGTGGCTCCTCTGGCCACCGAAAGGGCTTTGGGTAGCGGCCACCGGTCAAAGTGGCCCCAATTTTTCCCCCCAGGGCCCCCCACAACAGGAGGGGGACTTTCTGCGCGGGAGCCCTACCGGGTCGCTCCCCCTGGGGGGATTTAGCTTGGGGGTGGCAGCTGGGAACAGCGAGGTACCGAATCTTTTAAGAGGGAAATCGTAGTCAAAGGAAAACCCAAACGGTCAGGGCAGGCGGCAGAGATTCGGGTCAGGAAACGTAGCAGAAAGGTTGGGTACGGGGGGAAAATTGTTTTGAACATAAAAATAAATATATTAACGGGGGGAAATTATTGAACAGGGAAATTGAGGGGAACGGGAAATTTTAAATATATTAACGGGGGGAAAAAAAATAAAGGGGGGGAAAATTGATGAAACAGGAATAAATATTTTAAACGGGGGAAATTATTGAACGGGGGGAAAATTGGATAAAACAGGAATAAATATTTTAAACGGGGGGAAATTATTGAACGGGGGAAAAATTGATGAACGGGAATTTAAAATATTTTTATCGGGGGAAAAATTATTGAACAGGGGGAAAAGGGCCATTAAGATTTTTGTTTTTCCCAAGTGGACAGGATGATTCCCTGGGCAAATGAAATCCCCACATGGGAGGAAAGGGTAAATCAGGTTTTTTCAAGTTTTTACCCCCCATCTGCAAGACATTCAAAAAAAGGGCCAGAAAACTTTGCAGCACTTTTTTACACCCCCCCAAGCACACCCCCCTTAAGCTCCCAGCTGCGGAGGGCCTCACCAAACTTAAGCAAAATATGTGACATTCCAAAGGGGGAATTCCAGCCCCCATATTTTGGGAAAAAGACTTTTATGAAAGGAAAGGTATTAATGGTTTATTGTTGTTCCAAGTGGAAAAGGAGTAAAACCCTTGTCTTTTATTTTTGGCCAGTGGCAGCTCAGGGTTTGACACCTGCCGTTTGCTCGGGCCCCTTTTTCTTTGCGAACTTGGTTATTTGTCGGTCGCCAGGACTAGGGGAAAGAAAAACTTTAATTCCGCTGCTTCTTGTTGTCAGGACGTGGTAGGGGATGCACTGGCCCCCCGCAAGCGATGGCAAAAAGCCATCCCAGGGGGGCGGGCCGGGCCAAGTAGGTCCCATTTTTTTCACCGGGCCCCACCACATAAGCGGGAGGGACTTGTGTGGGGGGGGGTCTACAGGTCGCAAACCCTAAATGTGTTTTGGTTTTGGGGTTTTGGGCGCCAAGGCAAACTCGGAGTGGGGGGACAAGTGTAAGGTGGGACACCCCGGAAAGGGAATCGGGGTTTTAAGGGAGGAGGAAAAAGAGGCAGGGGACTTTGGGTTATGACAGATGAGGCTGAAGGAAACGCTTTCTCTTTAGGCTCAAAAAATTATTTTGTATTATTTTTTTTTATGGGTTTGGGGGGGGTTGGGTTGGGGGAGGACCCTTTTTTTCCATTAAAAATTTGCAGCTGAAGGATTTCCACAGCTTTCAAAATTTTGGACACCTGGTTTTTTAGTTCAGCAAAAATTTTTCCCTTTTTTACCTTTTGTTATTTTTTAAAGAACAAATGAACGTTTTAATTGCTTTCTTAAACCCCCTTTTAAAAACTGTGTGGATGTAATTTTTTCCACCGGGAAAAGGGTAGGGGCCCCCAGAAGGGCTCGTGTTTTTTCTTTCTGTAAGTTGGGCTACTATCCACATTCTTCAAAATGAAGGGTTATCCAAAGAAAAATTTTCAGCATTGGCTTTTTACTTCCCTTTTTTGTTCTGCCCATTCCTTTTTTTTAAGAATTCAAAAAACAATGGCACAGAAAGCCCAAAAAAGCACCTTTTAAAAAATTCCCTGTTTGTTATGGTCTTTCTTCAGTTCAAGTTCCTTTCGTGGGATTTTTTAAAAAACTGGGGAAAAGCAGAAAATGGGTTCAAACCCCCACGTTTATACCCTTTTGGGTGTTTGATCGTCAATGCCCGTCCCCCGCAACGGTTTGGTATCAGAGGCTGACCGCTCCCCCCAAAAAACCTCCCGGGCCCCCTCCAATTAAAAACTGCAAAAAAGCAGGGGATGTCTGCCCCACCTCTTCGGTGCCAAGTAGGGTGTGAAAGTTTCCCCAAATTTTTTCATCCTCGCTGGTTTTAGTGGCATTGAGCCCAGACCCATAGTAGATTTTTTGGGTGAGGAACCGGGCGGTTCAGAGGGGGTTTTAAAAAAAGGTGAGGGCTGGTGAACCCCCTCCTGGGCCCTGCCCAATAAGGGGTTTTTGTTGAGTTCCCACCGACTTTTTGGCTGGGGTTTTTCAGTTTTCCCTCTGGGGGGGAAAAGGATTTTTTTTGTTTAACCCCAAACCAGAATTTCCCTTTGGGGTTTCTGGGCAAAAACACGGCTGAAAAATAACACCCGGGAGTTCTGGCCTCACCAAATCACCCCGGGCTTGGGGGACGTCCCCTTAAATTTTCGTGAACCCGTGCCCCCGCTCCAAAGGAAAAGTTTGTGCCACGCCCATTTCCCCTGTGAAGGCCTGAACCTCTCTGTCTGGGCATACTGTTTGTTTTTAAAAATTTTCAGACTTTTTAGTGAAGTATCTGTATTGAAAAAATACACCCCTGTTTTTACTCCCAAAAGACCCAAACAAGCCTTTTGGGTTAAACCCCTTTGGAAATTTAAATTTTGCTCCAAAAATGGCCAGGGGAAAAAATTAAAAAGGGAAGTGCCGTTTTAAAAAACACTGTGTATTTTTTCCCGGGAAAATAAAAACGCCCCAAAAAGGTTTAATTTAACCCTTTGGTTTTAAAAATTTTGCTACAGGGGAAAATTTCTTCTTTGGCGTTGAAAAAAAAAAATGTTTCTTTTACTGATTTCAACACAGAAACCAAAAATAATTAACCCCCTTTGATATAAATTTCGCAAAAGAAATTTAGCTGTCAAAAATTAAAAAGCTATTTTTAGCGTGTGAAAAAAAACCCTGTATTTGGGACCCGACTACAACGCAGAAAAAATGCCCTTAATTAACCCCCGGTTTGAATTTATGCTACAGGAAAAAATTTTTTCTTTTGGGGTGAAAAAAACTGTTTTTTTTTTCGGGGCTACAAAAAGCAGAAAACCCCACTAAATTAACCTTGGTTTTAAATTGTGCAAAAGAAATGAGCTGCCCAAAAAAAAAAGGTATGTGGATTGTAAAAACGCTGTTTTTTTTAACGAATAACAAAAGCAACAAACAGGGTTGGATAAACCCCTTTGGTTTTTCAATGTGCTCCAGAAACTGAAAAGGGAGTAGCATTAAAATGTTTATGTGCTGAATTGGACGGGGCACTGGGCTTCAAATTTCCAAAACCCCAAAAATCAAAATTTTGAACGTTAAAAGAAGCGTTTTTGGAAAAGCTTTTGAAAAACCCCCCCCCCCAAAACCTGTATAAAAGTTTTTCTTTTTTGTGAGATTCAGCTACAGGAGCTGCAGCAGCTACAAAACGGCACAGAAAAGAGGAAAAGTAAACTGCCAGCGTGCGTCCCGGACTTATTTTTGGGGGCGCCGGTCCCTCTTTATTGGCTTTTATCTCTGACATGTCTTTTTGGTTACTCCTATCTTCCCCAAAAGCCCTTTGCCCCATGTTAAAGCCTTTTGCTTGCAGCCCTTTTATCAATTAAAAAAAATTGATTGTTCCCGCCCAATCACCCAAAAATTCAAATTTGTTCGGAAACAAAGTTTTCCTGAAATTCTAAACGAATTCCACTTCGTTAAAATTGATTTGCCCATCTCTACTTATAATACATTCCTAAAATTCTTATTCTTATGTGGACCTTCTAACTTACAATAATTATCTTTCCTAAAATTTAGGCAGTTTTAAACTAAATGGGGCAACAAAAAAATATTTGGGAATGTCAAGAAATAATTGGTTTCACTTCTGCTATTTTTGTGGAGTTGCGTCTGTAAGGACCCCGTTGGGGCCCTTTTACAATTTGATAAAAAAGGGGGCATCATTCCACATACCTTGAGCTATATGTGCTTTTTCTTTACCAAATTTTTAAACCCTTTAAACACTTGTCCCAAACCCCAGTGCAGCTAAAAAATTTTTTATATTTTAAAAGATGGGCGAATTTCTCAAAAATTAGATTCGCTGACTTCGCCGAATTTCCCGACAAACTTCTTTTCGCATTAAAAAACAGCTATTTCCTAGCTGCAGAGAGCCTGTAGGGTGCTGTAGAACATTGTGCCATGCTTAACCCCTTCCTGATGGACGGTCATAATAATATGACTCTAAATTTTTTTGCTCTTTGCCTTCTGAAAGCCATAACTTTTTATTTTTCCACCTACATAGACATTTGAGGGCTTTTATTTTGCGGGACAAGTTGTACTTTCTAGTGGTGTTATTCATATTAGTATAGAATATACTAGGGAACGGCAAAAAAATTCTAAGTGGGGCAAAATGTGAAAAAAATGTACTTACGCCATGTTTGCGTAAGGTTTATTTTTACGGAGTTTATTCTTCGGTAAAAATTAGGTGTTCTCTGTATTCTACAGGTTGATATGAATCTGACAATGCCAAATATGTTGGGTTTCCGTTATGTTTTGGTACCGTAAAAAAATTCCAAACATTTTCTATTATTGAAATTTACGCTGTGGCGCCATTTTGTGCGACCAATAACTTTTTTGTACTAACACCTACCCATGTCAGTGAGGTGGCATTTTTTGTGAGCAGATGTGTACTTTTTAATGCTAGCACTTTGAAATGGATGCGACTTTTTTGATTATATTTATTCCAATTTTTATGTGACGTGAAATGACCAAAAAAACACAATTTTGGCGTTTGGTATTTTTTTTTCTTCTGCGGTGTTCAGCGTATGGGATAAATTATACTATATTTTTATAGATCTGGACTTTTTTGGAAGCCGCGATACCAAATATGTGTAACTTTTTTATTATTTTATTGTTTTTATTTGTAAAATGGGGAAAGGGGATGATTTGAACTTTTAATCCTTTTTTTTTTGTACTTTAAAACTCTATTTACGGTATTTATTTTTTTTACTTTAACATTTAGTCCCCCTATGGTGCTTTACCACTAGGGGGCGCGATAGTTAGTACAGCCTAATGCATTGCATAGGCAATGCATTAAGGTGTACAAAGATGGCGGTTTCCCCACTTCCTGTCTGCGGACCGAAGTGGGGCAAACAGGAACATGGCAGCGATCAGAGCCTTCACAGGGCTCTGCGCTGCCATGTTAGCCCGTCGGGACTCAGCGATCTCACCGCTGATGTCCCGATCGGGCTGAAAAACGGTGCGTGGCACCGCTTTTCAGTCATTCAGACGCCGCGGCCATCATTGCCGCGGCGCCTTATGGGTGAAACCGCCGGGTGTTAGCTGCAATTAGCCGCTAACACCCGGCGGCTGTGAAGCGGGATCGTGCCGCGATCCCGTTTCAAAGCCGCTTACCGTCGTTTTGACGTACTCATACGTCAAACGTCGGTAAGGGGTTAAATCTACAGAGGGAACTTGGTTTTGTCTTCATACAATGCTGTGTTTTAGTATGACACGCACATGACTGTCGCCGCTCTTAGAATCGCTTCACTTTAAAACTCCCTGGGCCCTTACGGGGGCAAAACTGACCAAAAGAACTGGAGCGGGAATGCAGCCTGATAAAGTCATGGCAGCGCCAACTGGAAAAAAACAAGCTGAGGGCTAAGATCCTACGATAGCGTCAAAGAACACAGTAGTAGGTTACTGGAGCCGGCACAGGTCTCAGCACAGTAAGGGGACGTCACAGCAGGGGTCACTCCATGAGGCCAGAGCTTTAAACCGTCACAGAATATGACAGAACCTGTTCTGTTAAATGCTGATACATGTAGAGGCCCCCCCGAATGAGTGGAGAGGGTGTCGGCAGTAATTTTGCGTTGACGTCTCTGATCATTTTGCCCTTCCTTTCATCTGTCAGTGTCCGCTTTCAATCGGTCAATAATCCATCAGTATTGCTAAGGCCAAAAACAAACAGGAGTTGATCCAAAACAGAGATGACCAGTAAATGGGATATTTGCATGTCTTCTGTGTTCTGTATCGACTCCTGTTTTTTGCTAGACAATCCTGATCCTTCCTATTCCTTCTGACAGGTGAAAAGAAGGGAAAACTAAACATAGTGGCAACGTCATAGAGTGGTGAGGGTGGAAACAGCATTAGGAAACCACAGGGTGTTCCAGTGAGACAGCGGTCACTTGGCAGCAGCATGAGTAGGCCACAGAGTGGCACAATGACAAATTCTGGAGGTGGCAGCAACATCAGGAGCCCACAAAGTGGCACAATGACACAGTGTGGAGAGGACATCATCATCAGCAGCAGCATGAGGTCAGAGAGTGGCACAATGACAAATTCTGGAGGTGGCAAAAATAGGAGTATGAACCAGAGTGCCACAATGACAGAGTGTGGAGGTGATGGCAGCAGGAACAGCATGAGGTCAGAGTGTCACAATGACAAATTCTGGAGGTGGAACCAACAGGAGTAGGCCACAGAGTGGCACAATGACAGAGAGTGGAGGTCACGGCAGCAGCCACAACAGCAGCATGAGGTCAGAAAGTAACTCAATGACACAGTGTGGAGGTGACGGCAGCAACAGCAGCAGCAGCATGAGGTCAGAGAGAGGAACAATGACACAGTGTGGAGGTGGCGGCATCAACAGCAGCAGCAGCATGAGATCAGAGAGTGGCACAATGACAGAGTGTGGATGTGGCACAAACAGGAGTAGGCCACAGAGTGGCATAATGACAGAGTGTGGAGGTCACGGCAGCAGCAGCAGCATGAGGTCATAGAGTGGCACAATGACAGAGTGTGCAGGTGGTACAAAAAGGGGTAGACCACAGAGTGGCACAATGACAGAGTGTGGAGGTCACGGCACCAGCAGCAGCAGCATGAGGTCATAGAGTGGCACAATGACAGAGTGTGGAGGTGGGTGGCAATACCAGTCCCTAGTAAAGATGGTGGTAGGCAGATGGAGAAACTGGCAGCAGATGTGTGGCATCAGGTGGGTGGCAGCATCAGAATAGTGGCTGAGGCAGGTAGTTTGAATCCAGACTCATTACTCAAAGTTTTGGTGAGGCGTCATGGCTGATGTAATCTGATGCCTAAGGCATTGGTGTGTGGAAATCCTGTCCGATCCACGCCTGATTCATCTTGACAAAGGTCAGTCACTCCACATTTCCGGTGGACAAGCGGGTTGTCCTTGGGGTAATGATGGCCGCCGCCGCACTCAACACCCACTCTGATGTCACACTACTGGCCGGGCAGGACAACTTCTCCACTGCAAACTCGGCAAGTTGTGGCCACACCTCCAGTTTGGCTGCCCAGTAGTCCAGCGGATCTTCTAACTGGGGTGGCGGAGTGTTGTCCAAGTAGGCCAAAACCTGTTGGTTCAGGGTCTGCTCCAGGTCCTGCTGCTGCTGCTGCTGGTGAGTGCCCTCCTCACTAGGCGGGTTCAGGACGCTGCTCATCAGCGACTCCAGCCTTAGGTTCCTGCTGATGGAGCTGGTACAGCTCCTACTCCTCCCCCCTCCCCCCACCTTCCCACAGCAGCCGTGGCAGTGGGACGCGAGTGCTGAGGAACCCCTGGTCAGACCTGTCAGAGGTTGGACCATGCTGCACATAGGCAGCGGCCAACTGACTACGGAGGATTTCTCTATAGTATTTGAGTTTGTCCTCCCTCTCAGCAGCTGGAAAAAAGGCTCCCATTTTGGACCGGTAGCGAGGGTCCAAGAGGGTGGAGAGCCAGAAGTCATCCCTCTGCTGGATGGTGACTATTCGGCTGTCACTAGCCAGGCAAATCAGCATGCTGCAGGCCATGTGCGCAAGTGACTCTGAGGGACTCCCTGCCTCCATCTCCACTGTATACTGCCACAGTGCTTGGGGGTCATCTGCCTCATCTTCCTCATCTCCATCTACCTCCTCCAGCTGCTCCTGCTCCTCCTCTCCTGTCACCTGGGTAGAAAAACCACTCATTTCACCAGACAATGCTTGTGCTCCAATGTCCTCCTCCTCCTCCAGTTCAGTCCCCACTGGACTCATGTGGCCGCGAGATGTAGTCGCCACGTCTCCAGTCCCCTGCCCATACAGATTTTTCAGCATCTGTTCCTGTACATGAAGCAGTGGAATGACGTTATTTATCCCGTAGTTCTGGCGACTGACAAATAACGTCGCTTCCTCAAACGGCCTCAGCAATGGCAGGTGTTAAGCATGAGCTGCCACTGTCTGACATCAATGTTACACAGGGGAGTACTCCTGTCCGCCTGGATCATCAAAAAATCGTTAATGGCCTTTCTCTGTTCATATAGCCGGTCTAACGTGTGCAGGCTGGAATTCCAACGGGTGGAAACATCGCATATGTGTGTTTTGGGTGTGGCTGTTCTGCTGCTACAACTCGAGGAGGGTGTGCCTGGCTTTGTAGGAATGGATGAAGTGCATGCACAGTTTCCTGGCCATTTTCAGAATGTTCTGAAGATCGGTGGAAGACTCCAGGAACCTTTTCACAACCAGATTGAACATGGACCATCCCTCCTCGGTGCAGCGTGGACACCATGTTCCTCCCATTGTCCGTCACCACAATTCCGATTTGCAGTTGGCACGGAGAAAGACGCACATCGATTTCTTGCTGCATGACTCGGAGCAGTTCCTCCCCTGTGTGACTTTGTTCGCTGAGGCAAGCCAGGCGTAGAACTGCATGACACCGCTGTGCCCTACACATGTGGAATGATGGAGCAGCATTAGTGGAGGCTGAGATGGTGGTGGAGGTGGAGGCTGAGATGGTGGTGGAGGTGGAGGCTGAGATGGTGGTGGTGGTGGAGGTGGAGGCTGAGATGGTGGTGGTGGTGGTGGAGGTGGAGGCTGAGATGGTGGTGGTGGAGGTGGAGGCTGAGATGGTGGTGGTGGTGGAGGTGGAGGCTGAGATGGCGGTGGTGGTGGAGGTGGAGGCTGAGATGGTGGCGGTGGTGGAGGAGGAGGCGGACATTGGCGCAGCAGTTTGACAACGTGGAGGAGAAAGCGCCGTCTCCTGTCCAAGTTGTTGGTTTGGCTGGGCAGGAAGCACATTCACCCAGTGGGCCGTAAAAGACATGTACTGGCCCTGACCGTAGTTACAGCTCCACACGTCCGCGCTGCTGTGAACCTTGGAACAAAGCGATAAGCTCAAGGACTGCCCCACCGTCTGTTCTACATATTTGTGAAGGGCTGGTACTGCCTTTTTGGAAAAGAAATTACGGCTTGGAACTCTCCACCTCGGCTCAGCACATGGAGGGACTGAAGTACCAACAACTTGGACAGGAGCATGGTTAGCTTCTGCACCTTAGGATGGTTTGATGCATACTGTTGTCTCTTTGCAATCGCCTCGTTGAACGACTGCTGGCGCCATGAGTAGCGAGGAGCAGGAGCATCTGGATCGGGAGATGATGGTAAAGAGAAACAGCTCCCTTCTGCAGAGGTGGTGGAGGCTTGACTGGCTGCAATGGCATGCGTGCCACTGGGCGCTGCTGCTATTGCTGTGGCGACAGGATGGACTACCACATCTGAGCCACGTTTCTCCCACGCCACATGATGCTGCATGTGTTGACGCATGCCATTGTTAGCTCCCTGGCCATGCTTCACTTTCTGCCCACAGATTCTACATATACCCATATTCGGCTCCTCCGGTGTCTTAGCAGAAAACTGCCACACCGCCGAGCAGCTGATTTACCGCCAACGCTCCGCACTAAGTGACTACTAATGCTGCTGCCTTGCTTAGCCCCTGTGCCGCTACTTTCTTGGACCTGCGAAGCGGGTTTTCTACCCCGTGGCCATTTGGCTCTCGACCTCGCACTGCTGCTATCCTGCTGACTTACGGTCACACTATCGACTTGCTGGCTGTTCCGCTGCCTGACGCGCAAGCTGACGCCCTCTTCTCCTGACGATGATGAAGCCCTTGCTTCACCCGGCTCCCAAGTGCGGTCGGCTGTATAATCATCGATTATTGTTGGATCTTCACTGCTGTCCTCCTCAACCGTCTTGGTATGCAGAGGCTGACCCCTCACAACATGACCTCCCATGCCACTCTCCACATCCATACTTTGCCACCTACTGCAAGAAGCAGGGGATGTCGACCCCACTTCTTCGCTGCCAAGTAGCTACTGACTATTCTCAAATTGTTCATCCTCGCTGTATAGTGGCACTGAGCCCAGACCACATAGTAGATCTCTGGCTGAGGGAACCAGACGGGACAGAGGCGGGTTGAGGACAGGTGAGGGCCGCTGACCCGCTCCCATGCCATGCCAACTAAGGGTTGTGTTTGACGTTCCCACCGACTCTTGACTGGAGTTGTCAGATGTCATCTGGGAGGAAGTGGATGACCTAGTCAACCAATCAAGAGCCCTTGGGTTGCTGGTCAACACACGGCTGCTAGATGACACCAGTAGTTCTGGCCTCACTGAGTGACCCCTGCTGTGACATCCCCTTACTGTGCTGCGACCTGTGTCTGCTCCAGAAATGTTTGTGCCACTGCCAATCGCATGTGAAGAGTCTGCCACCTCTCTGTCTGACACACGGTTTGTTCAAAAATGTACAGACTCTGTTTAATGAAGATATTTGTATATGACAAATACACACCCTGTATTTGACTCCAAATGAACCCACTAACAAGCTTGGGTAACCCTGGGATATAAATTGTGCTCCAGAAATCAACAGGAAAAATTTCCTCATCTTTAGCGTTTAAAAACACCGTATATTTTACTAAATATAAAAGCACACACACGCTTAATTAACCCTTGATATAATTGCGCTCCAGAATCAATGAAATATTTCCTCGTCTTCTTTCCCAAGTTCTCTCACAGTCACGCCATGGACTGCGTCATTTAGCAATACAAACACTTCGTCCGCGATACCAAATTCTATTTCGTCAAACAGTTTTCCTGATATTCTAAACAAAGTCCACTTCATTAGAATCAATTCGCCCATCTCTAATTTTATATATACATCAAGTGAGACTCTGGTTTGTAACAATGCAAATTTTCTAAAAAACTCACTTCATGATATTCTTTGTGTGGAATGTAGTAAAACAAAATTGAAGCATAAATTGAAAGAATGTTGCAATTCTATTTATCCCACAAACCAATAACATGGCAAAGCTATAAACCTGACCCCTTAGAAATTCGAGGGTCACTTTAAAATGAATGCCTCCTATCTTACCTTATTATGTTTGTCCATGAAGTTAGAAGCAAATGTTGGAAGTGTGGCGATACACTTTGAACCTCTCTGCTATATATTGTTATTTGTTTTTACCAGAGGGGCAGTCTGAAATGAAATTACATTTGAAGCAAAGGTGTATAATTGACTTCCTCTATGCAAAAAAAATGCATGCATTGACATTCATGAACACTTGCTAAATGTTTACTAGGCTGTAAGTGTGCAGCTCCCTAAAAGACCTCCTGGTAGTGCCTCAGTACTGAACTGGTATTTACAGCAAGAAACCTTGTCAGACAGTACCAACTCAACTGAAGAGGTATGTATGAAGAATCCAGATGGATTTTATTTCTAGCTGAAATTCATGCAATTATGCACAAAACAGTAGGTGAAAAGATGATTTATTTTGCCAGACCTGATGAGAAGTCAACTGTACCCTAAAATGGCTGACACTAATTGATCAACTGATAAGAAAAAGGGGGCAGTTGATGACATTGAAGCCTGGCTACAGTAAATAGAGGGATAAATGTAATAAAAGACAAACTAGAAATAAAAGCATAACAATAACTTGATAGCATATGAACTACACAAGTTGTTGGATACGATATTTACAGATACTGAGAGAGGGTTTTGATAGTAGCATCTTGATGTAAATGATACAACATGTTCTGGAAGGCCATAAACAAATATGGTGCAGATCTTTACAAGCCCTGCATGCAAGCTTATGTTCATCATTGTTGAAAATACATAGCCAAGGGTGGTAACCAGGGCCGTATTTCCCACTAGGCACCCGTGGGCACGTTCCTAGGGCGGTGCCTGTTATGGGGCGGCACTGCAGCAAGAGTTAATTTGAATTTATTTATTTATTTATTTTTATTTCCCCCAGTGGTCGGAGCGTTGGGGGGGGGGGGGGGGGTCGGAGGTTGTCGCCGCCGCTACTGAGTTTATCATTGGTGGCAGCGGTGGGATTTACGCTCCGTTGTAATGACAGGCAGCATCAGCAAGTTGCGCTGATGGTGCCTGTCTCCTCTGTGGCACGGCGCGCTGCGCGGCGCTGCTGGGGAGGAGGAGGCCGGCGCTGCCCCTCCTCCTCCTCTCCCTCACAGCACGCACCTGCCACTGAAGAGCGGAAGCTGCCGCCGGCCGGGGAGAGAGAGCGGAGCAGCGCGGCCCTCCCGCTCAGCAGCGAGTGGACGGCGCACGAAGAGATGGATGGGAAGGCTCCCACTCTGCAGGACAGGTAGTGATCAGAGGGGCAGGAAGGACTGGGGAGTGGGGGCAGGTGCAATGTGACTGGGGAGTGGGGGGCAGGTGCAATGTGACTGGGGAGTGGGGGGCAGGTGCAATGTGACTGGGGAGTGGGGGGCAGGTGCAATGTGACTGGGGAGTGGGGGCAGGTGAAATGTGACTGGGGAGTGGGGGGGCAGGTGCAATGTGACTGGGGAGTGGGGGGGCAGGTGCAATGTGACTGGGGAGTGGGGGGCAGGTGCAATGTGACTGGGGAGTGGGGGCAGGTGCAATGTGACTGGGGAGTGGGGGGCAGGTGCAATGTGACTGGGGAGTGGGGGGCAGGTGCAATGTGACTGGGGAGTGGGGGGCAGGTGCAATGTGACTGGGGAGTGGGGGCAGGTGCAATGTGACTGGGAGGAAATGTGACTGGGGAGGCAGGTGGGTGCAATGTGACTGGGGACTGGGGAGGCAGGTGGGTGCAATGTGACTGGGGGAAATGTGACTGGGGAGGCAGGTGGGTGCAATGTGACTGGGGAGGCAGGTGCAATGTGACTGGGGGGAAATGTGACTGGGGAGGCAGGTGGGTGCAATGTGACTGGGGAGGCAGGTGCAATGTGACTGGGGGGAAATGTGACTGGGGAGGCAGGTGGGTGCAATGTGACTGGGGAGGCAGGTGCAATGTGACTGGGGAACATGTGACTGGGGAGGCAGGTGCAATGTGACTGGGGAGGCAGGTGCAATGTGACTGGGGGAAATGTGACTGGGGAGGCAGGTGGGTGCAATGTGACTGGGGAGGTAGGCGGGTGCAATGTGACTGGGGGGAAATGTGACTGGGGAGTGGAGGCAGGTAAAAATGTGACTGGGGAGTGGAGGCAGGTAAAAATGTGACTGGGGAGTGGAGGCAGGTAAAAATGTGACTGGGGAGTGGAGGCAGGTGAAATGTGACTGGGGAGTGGAGGCAGGGGAAACGTGAGTGAGAGGTATTAGGAATGGTGGGAGGATGGGGGAAGGCAGGGGAACATGTTATAGGTATCAGACTATATGGAGCTGTCTTATCATAGGAGGTATCAGACTATACGGAGCTGCCTATCATATAATGGGAGGTATCAGACTATATGGAGCTGCCTATCTTATAATGGGAGGTATCAGACTATATGGAGCTTTCTATCATATAATAGGAGGTATCAGACCATATGGAGCTGTGTATCATTGGAGGTATCAGACTGTATGGAGCTGTCTATTATATAATGGAAGGTATCAGACTGTATGGAGCTGTCTATCATATAATGGGAGGTATGAGACTATATGGAGCTGTCTGTCATATAATAGGAGGTATCAGACTATATGGAGCTGTCATATAATAGGAGGTATCAGACTATATGGAGCTGTCTATCATATAATGGGAGGTATCAGACTATATGGAGCTGTCTATCATATAATGGGAGGTATCAGACTATATGGAGCTGTCTATCATATAATGGGAGGTATCAGACTATATGGAGCTGTCTATCATAGGAGGTATCAGACTATATGGAGCTGTCTATCATATAATGGGAGGTATCAGACTATATGGAGCTGTGTGTCATGTGATGTGTTGTATAGGTGTCAGTATCATATAGGGCTCTCATGTGATGTGTATATAGGTATCATATAGGCGGGTGTCTAGGGCGGCACCTCTTAGGGCCAGGTGGTCATACAGCATAACAGCCTAAGGGTGCTCTCACACAGGGCCTTTTTGATGCGTTTGTTAATGTGTGTTTTTTGTGTCGGTCGACACAACAATTGATTCTGTACATTACTGCACAAAAATTGCGGTAAAATCCCGATTTTTGCACAGCAGCAATGTACAGTATTAATCACCGCACCTTTCTGCACAAAAACACACATTAACAAACGCATCAAAAAGACACTGTGGGAGAGTAGCCTTATGCTGTATGACCACCTGGCCATCTCACCTATATAATCTTATGAGACTTTCCATCTAACTATGAGACCCGTCCACTGTGAAGGCAGGGGCCCCAGTGTCTTCCCTGCCCCCCACACACCACCACACACCACCACCACCACCGCCTTCTTTTCTTAGAACATTCTGGGAAAATGAAGTCTGATTTGTTGCTATGGTTGAGAATGTCTGGTGGTCTGTATATGATTATGATCTATGACAAACTAAAATCTACAATCAGAAAATAAAAATGTCAAAGAAGAAAGGAATATGGAGCAGGGTTTGGATTTGATAAATAAAATATTGGTGACATATTCCCTTTAAGCTGCAGTGTGGCTTTTATTGGTTGAAGTCTAATGGTTTAGGTGCAGTCACAGTGTGGCGGCATCTCCAGTCTATCCTGTATGCTGAATAGGTTCTCCAACATCTAGGAAAGCTGGGTGACGGCAAACCCTTCAGTTAGCTTTCTTCTTGAGCCGTTACATGGTCATAGTGGGCGTGGCTTTTGTAAAGGGGTGTGGTATAATGTGAAAGGGGTGTGGTATGCTAATGAGTTAATAGGGGCGTATTAGGGTTTAGTGCCTAGGGCAGCACGATCTATAAATACAGCCCTGGTGGTAACTAAGTAAAAAAATAGTGTTTTTGTAGCTGAGAGTGTGTTCTATGAAGTATTGTTCTTGTGGTCTTTTTATCTGTTATAGTCTCCATGTTGATAAATATGAGGCATTTGTTTGGGAGCAACCCTTGTACTAATACTGTACTTGTTCTCCTCACATGGCACAACTACTCCTCTCTGTGTCTTACCATTTGAAACTTATTGTGGGCTTTAAATGAACAGCGACCCCTTAGTACAGATGGATCCTGTTTTAGGTGCAATGAAAGCAAATGACAACAGTTTGAGGATTCTGCTACATCCCTTTGTAAACTTGTTATGTGCATGCACACATGTATACATATGAAAGTCAAAAGCTGATATAAATAAGCTTGTTAAGACATACAAGTATATCACAATAATTGGATCAGATATATACAGCAATAATGTCTGTGCAATCACAAGACACTTTGAACAGGGCTGCGCCAGAAGTCTGGCGTCTTTTCAGCCCGACATCTGGCGCATCCCTGTTCGTTCTATTGTTAACACGGTCACATGCCAATATCAGGCGTATTACAGAGGGCCTGCAGCACTTTGTAATGTGTCTGAGATCAGGGGGCGTGCAGGAGGCGGAGCGCACTAGAACTGTACGAAGCTATAGATTTATAGCTTCAGTATGGCAATTCCAGGTGCATTACTGCTGAAACAGGTAGACCACTTTCAAAGTAGTTTACCTGAACGAGAAGTGTTGTCTTAGCACTAGAATTAGCCTTATTTATGACCCGCAGTAGAATAAGTTCATAAATCCGGCGCATTCTACACTGTTTTAATGCACATAAAAATTGTCGTCTAAGCGCCATAAATCACACATGTCGCCCAATATCTTCTTCTGACCAAAGCAAAATCAGATCAATAATGTATTTGATAATAGTCTTCATTTACCTTTCCCTACATATTAGAAGCTAATCATTGTGGGGAGAAAACCCCTTTAAAGGAAGAGGCTTAAAAACAAAAGTATTTTTAAGTAAATAATATCCCATTTCTCTGTGATTTTCTTTAAGGGAAGAAGCTAATAAGTAAGTGGCTCTTCTATTTACTTCTGAATACTTAGTTCATACTTAAAAAGCATCGTGCAGAACCATGACTGTAGAGTTAAAGAATCCTACAAGCATATTTAGCTATATCCCATACATAAAACATAAATTCTAGCAACTATTCCAGATTGCCATATAGGTTCCGAATTAATGACCACAAACGATACTGTTTTCTTTATGTACAGTTCAACACACAATTAAAGAACATGGTATCTGTATCATTGTTAATGTACAATATATTACACAATGCAAATTTCATTAAAGTTATAGAATTTAAATGAAGTTATTATTACCTTTTTAATATTACATGCAACCCTAATTCTAAAACCGGCCGTATGTTCCTTATATGCACTCAAAAAATGAACATTTGAGTGATGGAAGTTTGACTGTGTACTGTGTGTTTACCAGACATCTGGCCGAGAATAGCATTTTCTATAGCACATTATTTTCATTTATTTATCTTGCTTTGTTTACAATATATTTTTGTAGAGCAAGAACAGAAGGACCATTGAATGGATTTACACTTTATGTGCAGAAATGCAGAATACACAGCATATTAAAGTATGTACACCAGAAAAGTGATCAATAAAGCCTAAATTAAGAACTTTTATCATTTTAAAAATGCATCCAGATTTTTACAGCCATCTGTTGTTGCTCCAAGTCCCATCTACCATGCTGTGATCAAATGCGAAGAATTGCCTTTTCCTATACTTTTGTGCTTTTGTTACAGGGAATTCGAGAAGGTTTTCAAGAGCTTTGGGATTTGAGATTAAACCATTCACAAGGTGACTATAGTAAAAAGACAAGGAATAATTTGCACTTACTAGGTAAGCACGTGAATTAAGAAAGAAGAAGGCTTATTAAATGTTTATCAAATCATTAACTATGTTTTTATATAATATACATTTTAGAGATTAGCCTTCATAATGATGTAATAAAATGGGCAACATGTTTAGTAGTTTATAAGTGATTTAATTAATTTAAAACTTCTGAATACCCATGCCTACTAGACAAGTAGTATCAATTTACAATGCCTCAGGCATGGTCTCACCATGGTGGTTTGAGAATATATCCTCCCACCAATCAGGTTACTGTAATGGGGATACATAGCATATCTTAAAGTTCTGATGGCACAAGACTCATGGATGTAAAAGAGTAGCAACAAGTCAGATTCACTCTAAGACATCTGTTGGTAAAAACATATTTGGATGCCAGTGATAGAACTTTCATCCCAGGTCCAAGTACAACAATGGTGTCTGATTTTGAGGTCTAGTACCACATGACTTTTAAATGAGCAGCAATTACCTCACAGACACAGTCTCAAGAAAATCCCTACATTTCCTTTTATTCTTGAGCATCACAAGCTAGCATGGGAATTTGCCTGTGCACTCTGCTCTTTTCTACCAGTGCAACTTCTTTAGCAGAGGTGCTGTGATACTTAGCTCGAAGAATCTTAGTTCATTTTGATGGTGCACTGCTCTTCCAGGCACATTACTAGTTGTAGCAGTAGAATATTGTTAACTATGGGGGAGCATGATGAGGAGCTTGTGTTGCTATCAAGACTAGTGATACATTTAAAAAAGGTAAAAATCTTGTCAAACTAATCTGATTAGCTTTTATGAGTAGTGTTGAGCGATTTTTATCGACAAAGTTGAAATCGGCAAGGTTTTTATGGTGATCGAAATTTCCAGATCATGCAATAATTAAGGTTAAAATCTGTGCATCATCTATTAAGATCGCGCCTTTTTCGGCGCTTCCTGTAATTTTGGCGGCCAGCAAATCAGATTACAGAATAGAGCAGGGTGAGATGTGTGTGCGACGTCATGACTGGGATGTGTATGGTTGCGATTGGCTGGAAAAATCACATGACCTCGTTTTACATAGAACAGCGTTTCCTGTTTCAGCCTCAGTGTCTCTCTGCGTCTCATAGGGATAGGACCTGCGCTCTGCCTGTGGCCAAACAGCTCAGCGAAATTAGTCTATTTCTGCACAGAGAAACCTCTACTATTAGCTGTGATCCTTCCAATTTAGTTAGATTAGAGATTTTAACATTTTATGTAGTTAGCTAGAGAATTTTAAAGCAGCATCTACCGCTGTAAATTCACGGCGGTGGGAGCGGGGGGGGGGCCCCGCGGGCGAACACAGACAAGCTCTATCTATAAAGAACACTGGATAAAGTTCACCAAGACTTAGTGTAGACATTGTAGTGGAATATCTTTATTATTAACAGTTTGCTATTGAAATATTTCCTGGATATTGGGCAGCCTGAACTTATATTGGATACACATCATTTCTAGTAACTGCAGGTCTCTTTGTTAGCTGCAAAACTCCACTTTTATTATCAGTATACATTTCAGATAGGTGTTCATTTTCAATTTTACTCATTACACCTGTGACTGTTGATATATCCACCTTGCACTTAAATTACAATCCAGCAATCTTGTAGTCAGCACAGGTTGTTTGTTGCCAAAAATACCGTGTATCGTACGAAAACATCACAGTTACGTGTTTTTGACTTTTGCGCACCCAGCATTGTTCATTGACGCAGCATCTACGTAAATCTTAAAACAGCAATTCTATATTCACCACAGGTGAATTGAAAGGTGCAAAAAATATCGTTTATTATACCAAAACATAACAGTTACGTGTTTTTTGACTTTTGCACACCCAGCATTGTTCATTGACGCAGCATCTACGTAAATCTTAAAACAGCAATTCTATATTCACCACAGGTGAATTGAAAGGTGCAAAAAATACGTAACTGTTATTATACCAAAACATAACAGTTACGTGTTTTTTGACTTTTGCACACCCAGCATTGTTCATTGACGCAGCATCTACGTAAATCTTAAAACAGCAATTCTATATTCACCACAGGTGAATTGAAAGGTGCAAAAAATATCGTTTATTATACCAAAACATAACAGTTACGTGTTTTTTGACTTTTGCACACCCAGCATTGTTCATTGACGCAGCATCTACGTAAATCTTAAAACAGCAATTCTATAGTCACCACAGGTGAATTGAAAGGTGCAAAAAATACCGTGTATTATACGAAAACATAACAGATACAGACATAACAGACTCCTTTTCCCGGCACTTTTTAATCTGGGGGTCAGACAGGTTTAATGGTCATTCTGCAGGCCAGGACAGGTATAGTCAATGTCCAGTGAAACTAAAATGGTGGTTGAAAGACTCCTTTTTGCGGCACTTTTTAAATCCAGGTTTGGGGCTCATGCTGCGTTCCAGGACAGGGATATTCAATGTCCAGTTCAAGTAACATGATGGTTCAAATCATACTGCCTTCTGGCACTTTTTAATTTGTGGGTGATGCAGGTTTAAGGGTCATGCTGTGGTGCAAGACAGGGATAGTGAATGGTCTGTGATTTTTTTTCTGTGACTTTTATAACCTAAGTGTGTTGCCTAAGATGTAGCACGTATCCATTTGACTGTTGTGGATGTTAATTTCAGCTTCTCCAGCCTTGTTTGGGTGTAATAATGAAGGTGTTGTTGCTCTCCCATAGACTTTAATGGTCATCGCTCATAATCGACGCTCACTATCGAAAAACCTTATCGATAGCGGCCGACTATCGACTATCGATCGATCTCGATAGCCAACGCAATCGCTCAACACTATTTATGAGGAGGTAAGACTGGATCTAGGTAAGGTGGTGGATGTTGCTTATTTAGACTTCTCAAAGACATTTGATGGTGTGCCACATAAAAAAGTGGTGCAAAAATGAGGATGCAGGGACTGGGGAAAAATGTAGTGGCCCTCATTTACTAATATTGTTGCACCAGAAATGTGTATTAAAATGCACCAAAAAGTGGCACATTTTTGGTGCAGCATGTCCCAAACACATTTATTATGGGTTCATCGAAAAGAGGGCATGATCTCAAGGGGAAGTGCACGCGGCTATAATGTGACACACTGAGGCAAAATCTGTGCCACAAATGCTCCAAAATATGGTTGTAGAAAGTAAGCCAAAGTAAATAAGGATCGTAAATAAGGGACAGTATGTAAAATTGAATTACAGATACCAGCAAACAGAGTGTGAATATAAAGGTAGTGTACTGAAACATAACAAAAATATTAGGCATACCCTCTTCATAACTTATATCCCAATAAATACTTCTAAATCAAATCAGCATATTGCATTTTTGAAGTAATAGAAAAAAACATCTAGAAATTGCCACCAAGATATGGGACTGATGTATCTCTGTATTCCTGTGTTAAAGGGGTTGTCTCTAGTGATGAGCGATTGTGTCAACAATCGTTATCGGGTCGATTGTCGATATCGGCAATTATCATGTCGATAGTCAATTCTCGCCTATGATCATTAAAGTCTATGGGAGAGGAACAACAGCTTCATTCTTACACTCAAACAGGTGAGGAGAAGCTGGAATTAACATCCACAACAGTAAACTCCATACGTGCTACATCTTAGGCAACACAATTAGGTTATAAAAGTCACAGAAAAAAATTCATATGTTAAAATAATTCACTATGTTCCATGGGTAACCGAAAACATGAGGACAGCGTAGCCACAGCAGGTACAGCGGTAGCAGCTGCAACGGGGCTCTTTTCACACAAAACAAGAGACCGGCATTGGAAATGGCACATGGGAACTGGCAGGAGACCCCTATCACTTTTTGCACCAGGGATCTCGTCACATATGTGGTGGCAGCAAGAACGTCCCAATAGGTAACATGGAGGAAATTGCTCACTTTTGATTTGGAACGTGGATAAAGGATGGTGGACACCCAGTAAGCGCTGTTCATTTTGATTGCCTGAAGCACGAAATACGCTTTTTTCAATAAGACCTTTACTATTGGTTTCTTTAACAGCGACATGACTCCAAAACCAGCAAAGATGTCCTTGATGGACCCTCAGAATAAAAGTGCCGGAAGAGACAAGTATTTGAACTGCCATTTTAGTAAACAGGACATTAAATATCCCTGTTTTTACAGCAGCATGACTCCAGAACCTGCCTGCACAGATGCCCTTATGGACCCTCAGAATAAAAAGTGCCAGAAGAAACAAGTATTTGAACCACTACTTTAGTAAACAGGACATTGACTATCCCTGTCTTTTACAGCGGCATGACCCCAAAAACCACACAGATGCCCTTATGGACACTCATTAAAAAGTGCCAGAAGAAAGTATTATTTGAACCAGTATTTTAGTGAAGTGGACATTGACTATCAATGTCCTGAACCGCATCATGACCCTCAAAACTGCATGACTCACAGATCACAAAGAGCCAGAAGAAAGTAGTATTTAAAGCACTATTTCAGTTGAACTGGACATTGACTATCCCTGTCCTGTACCGCAGCATGACCCACAGATCATAAAGTGCCGTAAAAAAATAGTATTTGAACCAGTATTTTAATGAAATAGACATTGACTATCCATATCCTGTACTGTAGCATGACCCAAAATCCCGCACAGATGCCTTTATGGACCGTCAGCAGAAAAATTCGCAATAAGAAATAAACTATAAACTACATTGTTCCACCATGACATTAGAATGTGAACCAAATAAAACAGATGTCCCCAGTAGGTCAACGAGGCCTGTCTGAAAATCCTGCATTCTACTGTCAAGTGGGTAAAACGAAATTACTGATAAAGGCGGGTGAGACTGTAAATGTGGATCACGAAGGTTCAGCTGGCAGGGCCGGACTTACAGTGGGTGTGGTGAGAGCCAGGGCTGGTGTCCATCATCTATTAACATGCAGGTTCAGCTAGCAGGGCCAGACTTACAGTGGGTGCAGTGAGAGCTCGGGCATGACCCCTAAACTTGCCTGACCCACAGATCACAAAATTATATGGATTAGATATGGCGGTTTTGGCACCACTGACAACAGGTGCCAGTTACTATAAAATATCTGTAACCAAATTTGCTATTTGCGCCAAACTGAGACGCACGGACTGCAATAGAACTATTTAAAAGTTATATGGATTAGATATGGCGGTTTTGGCACCACTGACAACATGCACCAGTTACTATAAGGGCCGATTCACATGGCTTATTCAAGCCATAATTGCAGGATGGATTCCGCCCGCAAGTACGGCTTGAATAAGGGGCAGGGCGGGAGCGCAGCTCCCCAGCCCCATAGACTTTCATTATCCACGGCGCGTATCCTGCCGGGATAATGAACATGTCAATTTCTCCCCGCCCAGCGTATTCGCCGAGCAGGGAGGAGAGACGGAATCCACAGTTCTCTATGAGAATTGTGGATTACCGTAATGGCTGGGACGGATTCCAGCCATATTGCAGCACAGTACGGCGCGCAATATGGCTGGAATCTGTGCCCAAAATAAGCCGTGCGAACGGCCCTTAAAATATCTGTAACCCAATTTGCGTACACGGGGGCTATTTGCGACAAACACCAATAGAACTGCAAAAACAAAAGGGACAATTTCACCTCAGTTGGGACGTCTGCTGGCCAAAAAGTGTTAAAAAAAACATTGCTACTTCAATGCCATTTCAGGACAGGACAGGCTGGGCTGCACATCATCCCACCTACTTTCCGACCCCCTCCTTTCTAGCCCACCTCCCCATTTCCCATGGCTGCACATAGCAATAGATGTCTTTCTAACTAAATAAGAACTAAATAAGAACTTAAATTCTCTTATCTAGCTATATCCTAAGCTTCATAGCTACAAGGATGGTTTTCTGTATAAAAAAAGACTGTCTCTCTGAGCTGTGACAACAGCTATTGGGACAGGTAGCGAGACATGTTGCTCTGTAGTGAGATAGTGTAGGAATGAGACTGAACAGATAATGCAATCGTATACATAAAACGAGGTCATCTGATTTTTACAGCCAATGAGATCTATACACCGCCCACAGCTGACGTCGTATACCCCCCTAACCCCCATCTATGCTCTGAACTGATTGGCTACCGCCAAAATTACAGGAAACACAGAAAAAGGCACAATAGTAAACATGATTATGATTATCTTTAAGATTTTCACGGAAACTATTGCGTCATCGGAAAATTACGCTAAACGTAAAAATCGTGCCGATTTCAACTTTTGTCGATAGTATTGCTCATCCCTAGTTGTCTCACTACAAAGATAAGCTTTCAACATGTAGTGAACACTAAATGAAGACGTTTTCCAAATATATCTCTTTGTTAATTTTTTTTGTTGTTGAGAAACTAGAAGTGATTTTGTCACCTTCTGAGGGTTTTCTGGTTTCCCAAGTGACCGACCTGTGTACCTGTGCCCCCCTGCTGTTTGTTCTATCTGATAGCAGGCAGTGACACATCATCACACAGGTCGCAGTAGTACAGAACACTGGACAGGGAGAGCTTGTTTGTTATCTGATCTTTCAGACAAAAGACTGTAATTATTACTATTTACATTAACCCAGAAGATTCCCTGGTCCTGACAGCATGAGATTTATCTAATTAGCAGAGGTCTGAATACACAGAGTTCATATGCCAATTACAGACAGCTTGACCAGGAAGTGACAGAGCAAAGCAGCATGATTTCATTCATGCATCCTATAAAACTTTGAGATGAGACAACCCCTTTAAGCTTTATAACATGCCTTTATTCTCAGAAGATGCCATCCTGAATTTCCTGCTGTGAAATGTGAACATGTGCCATTGTGGTGACCAAGAGGTAGCAGAGGAGAAGATGGGCATAGTAAGAGTTAATGCTGTATTCACGGTGACTTTCACCCAAAAATCTCATGCTCCCCTAAACACATCACAGTGAAGAGGGGGTCTGAGGGCACAGGAATAGATGTTGTTGATTCCATTGTTTTTTCCCTGGGACACACTCTGTTAATGTAAGCCTTCCTGCCTTGATGGTGGTTGAGGTGTCCTTGGTGTAGGTGCAGAATAAAAGTCAGGACACTGAATGGTGCAGCACAAACATCTTCTTCACATAATTTCATAGACAATAGAGTATATCAAGAAAAATCTCTAAAAGACAAACATAAGGCCATACCTATAGCTCAAAGGCTGGACAATAAACTGAACACAGTGGGAGGCATCACAGACCCCTACTTGGGAAAGGTGAAACAGGTTCAGATAATTGATGCACACCTCAAACACCCATCCACACACCCTTCCACTAGGAGAGCAGCTGAATGACAAAAACTGCACACTAAATAGGTACCAATTCACACCAGTATGCAAAAAAGCCACAGCATAATACATGGGGAGACTACACAAATACAAAAATACCGATAAGGAAACTACTCTCATGCCTTCTATGTATGAGGGGGTAGTTGCTGGCACCATAATTGTATATGAACAAAACAATACAGAGGGTGTCGCCATTGTAACGGTCCCGGACATAGAAGTGGATCCACTGGATCCGCGCAAGCGATGGTGTAAGCACCCAGGGGAGGGGAGTCAATAGGTCCCGGTTTTCCCCCGAGCCCGCCGCAAGGGGGATGGACTTGTTGCGGCGGGATTACCAGGTCGCTCCCCCTGACGTGACTTGCTTGGGAGGCACCCAAGGTTTGCGGGAACAAAACGTAAGACACTCGTATCGGGACAGGCAAAAAGGTCAGACAGGTGGTTTGGGTTCGTGGTCGTGGACGGGGCAGGGTCAGAGCAGGCGGAGAGATTCGTGGTCAGCAGACGGAACCAAATGGTACAGTAAAAACGGTAGATCAAAACACAACTGGAACGTTTCTAAATGGGCAAGGGGCATAAAGATCTGGGGGGGAGGGGGGCAGAACGCCCGGGAAAATATAGAGGCATTTGGGCAATTACCAATTATGGTGCACGGCCCTTAAATTCACAAAGCCGGCGCCGCGCGCCCTAGAGCAGGGGGACGCGCGCTTGGGCAGCGAGGCTGCAGAGACACAGGAGCGGGGCCGGGTGAGTACTGATGGCGGGGGACGATGCCCCCGTCGCCCGACCCCCGGGCGCGGCAGCACCCTCACGGTAGCGGGGGCAGAGGCAGAGCCGCGGCGGCGCCCGCAGCCCGAATTGTGAGCTGCGGCGCCATTCGCAACAGCCATTTAGACAAAAACGTGTGGTACACCATGCTGGCCCACAGCCTCTACCATTTAAAAAATAACATACTAGATAAATATCAACTAAGAGATATTAATTGATATAGTGGCCAGTATACGCAAGCCCCACAAGCATACTGGTGAGAATTGGTACTGATTTAGTGTGCAGTTTTTGTCATTCAGCTGCTCTCCTAGTGGACGGGTGTGTGAGGTGCGCCTCAGTTATCTGCAATTGTTTCACCTTTCCTGAGTAGCACAGGGGCCTGTGTTGCCTCCTACTGGGTTCAGTTTATAGTTCAGCCTTTGAACAATAGAGTATATCCCCAAGTTTCGGTGCAAAAGACCTTTAAAAGGAATCTCACACTGTTCTCTAAGGCAGTCTACACCCGTTTCTGGGGCTGTTTTACAATTTTTTCATGTGGTTTCTGATAATACATTTGGGAATATGCATGAAAATTTAGCCTACATAGCCTTACATCTATTAGACTGCGCATAAGATTCACTGCCCGAGGAGGTGCGCTCATACATGCCATGAAAAGTTCCCTCCCCTTGCCATTTGTGGGCGCAGTGTGGGATTGGCGAGAAGGACTGCCCCTAACATGCATTCCGTTTTCGAGACAGGCGGGAAATGACTGCAAATCATTAAACATTTAGTGAATGAAAATAGAGTTGTCTTTCAAATGAATTAATGAATGAATAAAGAGAAAAACAAAGCTGTCTAAAACATTAAAATTAGTAAAAAAGTGGATCAAAAAAATTAAAGTGAAAATATATAAGATTGCTAAAGAAAAAAAAATCTACTCTCAGTCCGTAGGCATGGGTATGAAAAAAAAAAAAAAAAACTTTTTTTTTTTAGGTGAAAAACATTATTGAAAAAGAGCTAAAACCCTTCAAAAAAAAATATAAAAAAAATCACTAAAAAAAAAATCAATAATGGCGAAAACATCAGAATTTGATTAGAAAATTGCCAGGATAACAGAAATTTAAAATTCTGTAAGCGCTTCCATTGGTCGGAAAAACCCCAATGAATAGGACACAGTAAACCCTTATAACCTATGAAATATTTTCCCAACACATAAAAAGGGGGGACAGTTCAAAATACAGAAAAAAAAGGCAGAAAAGAGTGATTGGTTAACTAGCGGGGCGGGCTACCCCGGGCCAATCAGACGCAGCTACTTTGTCCAATTGTGTTTAGGGGAAAAGGGGGGGGCACTGAAATCTCAAGCGCCGTGTGGCATGGAGTATTAGTAAATGAATTGTTTTTATTAAGGTAAAACATTCTCTGTAAAAGAGCCGAACCTTTCTATAAAAATACTAAATAAAATCACTAAAAACGCTTTTGGTCGCCACCCCGGGCACACATCAAAATTTGGGGCTTTAGAAATTGCCGGAAATACGTAATAAAATAAATAGGAGCGACAGGACCCTTAAAGTAGGGAGAATATTGACCAATCACATGAAAATGGGGGACAGTTAAAAATACGTAAAAAAAGCAAAAAAGAGCTTTTTGTTGAGCTAGCGGGGGGCTTGGCTTCCCCCCCAAATCAAGGGGAGCTACTTTGTTCCATTTATCAAGGGAAGATGGGCTCTCAGTGATGCGGTATGGAGTATTTTAAAAAAAATCGTTTTTATTAGGTGTAAAATTTTACTGAAAAAAAGCTAAAACCCTTTTATAACTACATCACTCAAATCCCTAACAAAGCGTTTGTCGGAGACCGACGCACATCCGGAATTGCGATATTGTTAAATTGCCCGGGAAATGCAGTAATTTAAAATTTTGAAAACCCTTTTTATTTGGGCGCAAAACCAAACCCAATAAAAAGGAGGGAACTGAAACCCTTAAAACCTAGGGTTAGTGTTGACCAACAAAGAAAAGCGGGCAGTTCAAAATACAGTAAAAAAAAACAGAAAAGACTGAGGTTGGACCAGGCGGCAGATATAATCCCCCAATCTAGTATGCGTCTATTTTTAAAGGGGGCAAGAAGGCGCGAAGAAGGGCACCCTAAAAGTTATTTTTGTCTATGGGAAAAATTTTCCCGTTTGGGGTTCTTTTAGGGGAGGGGGACCTCCTGCTTACCAATCGCGGGGTGAGCTACTTATCTCTGAGTTCTATGGGGAAAAAAAAATGCAAGCGAGTGATGGGCCGGGGGCCCAACTCCCGACTCGTGGGTGATCCACAAATTGGGACATCTAAAACTGCATTAAGAACCCTTCCCCAGACCGATGGGAAGGGCCCCCGGGAAAAAAAAAGGGGGGGATTTTCGGGCTTTAAATTCCGCTTGTGGCGGAGAAAATCCTGGGAAAACCCAGAAGGGTAGGGGTAAGCGGGACGAGCCCCCCCCATTACGACCCGGCCGCTACGGAGGCAGAACACCCAGCCCCTACCAAGCGAACATCGGGCCACGCAGCACGGGTCCTTGGCCATCCTCCCCTACCCCATAGCAAAGATGGAAAACCGACTCGTCCCCCCGGTTTCTTTTCCCCCGGGTTTTCGTCCCCTGGGTCCTTCACTATCCCAGGTACCCCGGACAATCTCTTTCCCTGACGGGGCCTGCACGGACCGGAGGAACTGCATACTTACGCCATCTGCAGACTCCTGGACAGCCCAACTACGGGCAGCTAAATACCTGCTTATATTTTACACTGGGCCCCCGAGCTCCCGGCTTGAAACCGGGGTTGACCCCGGCTTGAGATATTATAATTCGGCCTCAAATAGTACCCACCAGACAAGGGGCCCTTTCATACACGTGGCAGCAGCCATTTTTGTCGCTCCCCCTTCCAAAAACCTGCCACTGCTATAAAGTCAACAAAACTGATAATTATATCTGGCCAGCTAACTTGCGGGGAAATTTGTGGGACTTAGAGAAGCCACAGTTTTTTTTCCAGCTTTGCCACAGTCCCCTTTTAGACCGCTGGTTTACAGTGTCGACACCAGTAATTTTTTTCCCCCCAACGTAGTGTTGACATTATTATCAACAAAGTTTAAAACGGCCGGTTTTACGTTTTCGGATTTTTTCGATCACCGATAATTTAGGGTTAAATCTGTGCAAATCTATTAATATAGGCCATTTTTGGAAAATTCCTGTCATTTTGGCGGCCCGCAAAACAGCTTACAGAATAGAGCAAGTGAGATGTGGGGTTTCGACGTCATGACTGGGATGTATATGGTTGCGATTGGCTGGAAAAATCACATGACCCCCGTTTACATAAAACCCCTTTTCCCGTTCATGATCAGTTGTGTCAGGTCTCATAGCATAGGAGTGCGCTCTGCCTCGTGCAAACAGCTACAAACAGCTCAGCGAAATTTTCCCATTTTTTTTACAGAACAGCTCTCTTTTTTGTGTGATCCCTTTGAACTTAGTTAGATTAGAGATTTTCAGATTTTAGGTATTAGGCAAGAATTTTAAAGGGGCATCTACCCCTGTAAAAATCAGGGGGGGAGTGGGGGGGGGGCTACTTTTGGGAGTTAAATTTGAATACCAATTTTGTAGTCCCACAGGTAATTTATGGTGGGGAAAATTACCATTTATTATCCGTTACATTTCCCGACAGGGTTTTTTTTTCACTTTGGTATCAAGCTTGTTTTATAGAGCTACTTTTAGTTAAATTTAATAAGCAATTTTTTAGGGCATACAGTTGAATTATAGGGGCTAAAAAAATACCGTTTTTTTTATGTTTTTAATTTAGAAGGTGTTTTTTTTTTCACTTTTGGTCAGTTTAAGCTTTTTTGATAACTACTTTGCAGTTAAATTTGAATACAGCAATTTTGTAGTCACCACAGGGGAATTGATAGGTGCCAAAAATACTGTGTACTATCCGGATACATTTCAGACAGGTGTTTTTTTCCCTGTAGGTCAGTCAAGCGATGTTGATAGAGGTACCTAGCACTTAAATTTCAATCCAGCAATTTTGTTTTTATTTGAGGGATTTGAGAAAAGCTGTGATTTGCCGTCTTTTAATAAGAGACTTTCCAAAACTCTTCCATACTTTCTCAAATTTTTATCTTTCTGAACATGGAGCGAAATTCAGGTGGTAAGTGAGCAAAGAGGGGGGTAGGACATGGGGGTTTAGAGGACGAGAGAAGGTGATCCTTCCAGTGCTGGCAACAACACGCATGCCAGCGGATTGTCAGTTGCAGGACCGTCAGGCCTGTCATCGCTGGGTCAGGGCCCTGTGAATCTCAGTAACGAACAGCGTCGCCAATCTGTCCTTCAGTGGTTAATGCAACCTGCATCCAGCAGTCTTACCTCCTCGTCCTCCCAGTCACGGCCACAAATGTCGTCATAAGCATCATCAGCATCCGTCCAACATGAAGCAGCCCAAATGTCAACTCGTGTACCCACCACTGTGGATAATCCATTGTCTGAAGACCTCTTTGATGACAAAATGCGGTTGGGGTCAGAAGGCATGTTAAAAGATCAAGAGGATGATTTAGTCTGCTCTGACGCCCAGTTACTGATGCCATCAGAGAAGGATAACGAAGCCGGACAATCGGCAAAAATCCCGGGCGGTCGGCAACGCCTTGCAGTGCCCCTTGCTTGTAGCCCGCAGCTTCTGGATGCAGAAAGTCAGGACGACCAAGTCAACTGTGTTGATGATGATGATGATGGTGATGATGACATTGCGGATCCATCGTGGTCTTTTCCGCAGAATTTGCTTGCGAGCGCTTCATCACTGGACGAGGAGGAAGACGATGGGGTAGTGTCAATACGGGTCCCGTCTCAAAAAGGGAGAGGGCGGTCGCACAAGTCCGCTGATATGATTCTGCCAGCCACGGTCAGCGGAAACCCCGCTCCTCATATCGCCGTCAAAAAGGTCCAGGACCTCTCAAGCCTGGGCCTTCTTTGAGCAAGCCTCTGATTCACCCAGCGATGTCATATGCCGCCTTTGCCGTAAACGCATAAGTAGAGGCAAGAATCTTAGGTGTTTAACCACCCCCAACATGTCTAGTCACATGCAGCGAATGCATGAGTTTAAATGGAGGGAACACTTGGCCAAAAAAGGCCAGACCGACGCCGGGCCTCCAACCACTGTCACACCCTCTGTCTCCGCCTCCTCCTCCTCCGCCACCACCAAGCGTTCCTCAGCTGCCCATGTCTCTCAGAGTCATGATCAGGGATCAGCTTCCGCTTCAGCCTCCACCGTCGCCCGAGTACCACCAGCACCACCAGAGACCCATCCTACCCCTTCTCCTTCCGCCAGTTTGACGACCTGCACGCCGTACAGCGGCCAGTCTAGCAGCCAGCCTTCTGTCTTCCAGGTTTGGGAGCAGAAGAAACACTTTAACCCAAACCATCCCAAAGCCAAAAGCCTGAATGTCGGCATTGCCAGGCTTTTGGCCTTGGAAATGTTGCCTTTCCGTCTGGTGGACACAGATGGGTTCCACCACGTCATGGCCCTTGCCTATCCCAATACCAGATGCCGAGCAGGCATTTCTTTGCCAGAAAAGCCGTCCCTGCCCTGGCCAGCCACGTGTCATTTAAAATTTCAAGCGCGTTGTCTGCATCTGTGTCCGGAAAAGTCCATCTCACCACCGACACATGGACTAGTAAGCACGGCCAAGGCCGCTATATCTCTGTGACAGCTCACTGGGTGAGCTGGGTGGATGTCTCTGGTAGTGACGGTGGCTCTCAGGCTCGGCGCACGCTTTTCAAAACAGCAGGGATGGTGCAGGGCTCTTTCCCCCAAGGTCCTCTAGTGGCATCACGTGCCCAGAGAAACCAGGCTGTGTTGAAATTAATCTGTCTTGGAGACCGTCCACACACAGGTCAGGAGCTGTGGACGGCTCTCCGCAACGAGACCGAGCGCTGGCTGGGTGACAAGAACCTTGTGCCAGGCAAGGTAGTGTGCGATAACGGGCGAAATCTGCTGGCCGCCCTTAAGATCGGTAGGCTGGAGCACATCCCTTGCCTAGCACATGTCATGAACCTCGTTGTCCAGAAATTTCTAAAGCGCTACCCGGGTCTGGACTGCCTGCTGAAGAAGGCTCGAGGTCTGAGTTCGCACTTCCGCCGTTCGCACCCTGCTTCGTCCCGCCTGGCTGCGTTGCAGCATCAGCTCGGCCTCCCCGTCAACCGTCTCATTGTTGACATGGCAACATGCTGGAATTCCACCCTCCACATGCTCCAGCGATTGTGGGAGCAGCGCAATGCCATTACGCAGTACGAAGTGACACATGGCCTGACAAGCAGCGGTGCGGACCTCGGGGTGTTGAGCCACCGAGAGTGGCTCTGCACCATCCTTGCCAGTTTTGAAGAAGCCACCAAAATGGTCAGTGCGGACGATGCCCTTGTTAGCATGACCATTGTGGTGATCTTAGTTCTGGAACGATCGTTGGACACTCTGAAACATCGGGTCCCGCCAGCGATGGGAGGAGGAACGGACACAGATGCGACACGGACCTTTCTCTCTCCGTCGAATCCACAAGGCCCGACAGTTTCACAATTTCATCGGTCTTCATTAGGCAGTGGTTTGGGGTCCATGACTAGTTCAAGGCTGCGCATCAGCTCTCAGGGTGCATCATCTGAGGCAAGTCAGGCCTGTGTTGAAGCTGTGTCGGAGAAAGCGGAGGAGGAGGAGGTATTCCTAGACACCGACGTTACCGACGTCCCTGCCTTAGAAAGAGGTTGGCGAGAATGTGAGGCGGAGTATGAAGATCAGTTTGCTTGTGCCCCTCGACCCAGAGGCTTGGGAAATCAAGGCTCCATCTCTCACATGAGTGCTTGAATGTTCCATTTCCTACAACATGACCCTTCGCATTAAGGCCATCAAAATGACAACAGTTACTGGGTGGCCACCCTCCTGGACCCCCGGTACAAAACAAAACTCAGCACTTTCCTTCCACCGACCCAAATACAGAGTAAAATGCATGAAATGGAGACCTTGCTGATTGATCAACTGGAGACATCTGTTGCGTCTGATTCATTTTTCTTCAAATGTCACGGTGGAACAAACATCAGCATCAGCAGTAAGTGCCAAGTAGCCGTAGCGGCAGCAGCAGCAGCGGGCAAGGTGGCAGAAGCCAAAATGGGTGACCTCTGAAAACCCTTTATTTACCACCTCACCAACGCATGCAAGTAGGGCAAAAATCCAACACACAGAGACCAGCTTAAAAATCATGGTGCACGACTATCTGCGTCTCAACACCGATTTTTTTTGTATGTGTTCCGGACCTAATAGACTTCTGGGTATCCAAAAATGGACGAATGGCCCTCGCTCACTCGCCACGCCATAGAGGTGTTGTCCTGCCCAGCAGCCAGCGTCATATCTGAGCGGACCTTCAGCACAGCTGGAGGAGTCATTACTAGTGTTGAGCGATTGCGTTGGCCATCGACATCGGTCGATGGTCGATAGTCGACATCATCGACAAGATAGTCATATAAATGGTCGATTTTGGCGATGACCTTAAAGTCAGGAAGCAACAACACCTTTTCTACACCCAAACGGGCTGGAAAATCGGGAATTAACATCCACAACATAAAAGGGATATGTGCTACATCTTAGACAACACACTTTGGGTTATAAAAGCCACAGAAAAAAAACACACACCATTCACTATCCCTGTCTTGTACCCAAAAGCATACCCTTAAACTTGCATAACCCACAAATGAAAAAGTGCCAGAGGCAGTATGATTTGAACCATCATCTTACTTGAACTGGACATTGAATATCCCTGTCCTGGACGCAGCATGAGCCCCAAACCTCATGACCCCCAGATTTAAAAGTGCCGGGAAAAAAGGGGTCTGTCAACCACATTTTAGTTCAACTGGACATTGACTATACATGTCCTGGGCCACAGCATGAGCCCCAAAACCCGCATGACCCCCCGATTCAAAAGTGCCGAAAAAGAAGTCTTTCAACCACCCCTTTTAGTTCACTGGGCATTGACTATACCTGTCCTGGCCACAATATGAGCCCCAAACCTGCATGACCCCCCGATTCAAAAGTGCCGGAAAAAGAAGGGCTTTCAACCACCATTTTAGTTTCACTGGGCATTGACTATACCTGTCCTGGGCCACAAAATGAGCCCCAAACGCATGACCAGATTTTGGCGTGACTGGGAGGACCGGGAGGTAGACTGCGATCAGGTTGCATTAACACTGAAGGACAGATTGGCGACGCTTTCGTTACGAGATTCACAGTGCCCTGACCCAGCGATGACAGCTGCGTCCTGCAACTGCGATCCCTGCATGCTCTTGTCGCAACGGAAGAGCACCTTCTTCGTACCTTACCTCCATGTCCACACCCTTTGCCACTTCCACCTGAACTATACCTGTCCTGGGCCACAATATGAGCCCCAAACCTGCATGACCCCCAGATTTGTGGCCGTCACTGGGAAGACGAGGAGGTAAGACTGCTGGATGCAGGTTGCATTAACCACTGAAGGACAGATTGGCGACGCTGTTCGTTACTGAGATTCACAGTGCCCTAACCCAGCGATGACACGCCTGACGGTCCTGCAACCGACGATCCGCTGGCATGTGTCTTGTCGCCAGCACTGGAAGGAGCACCTTCTCTCGTACCTCTACTTCCATGTCCTACCCCCCTCTTTGCTCACTTACCACCTGAATTTCGCTCCATGTTCAGAAATATACAAATTTGAGAAGGTATGGAAGAGTTTTGGAAAGTCTCTTATTAAAAGACGGCAAATCAGCTATTCTCAAATCCTCAAATCAAAACAAAATGCTGGATTCAAATATAACTGCAAAGTAGATCTATCAACAAAGCTGGCCTGCGCCAAAGTGAAAAAACACGTATCTGAAATGTATTCGGATAATACAAGGTATTTTTGGCACCTATCAATTCACCTGTGGTGACTATAAAATTGCTGTATTCAAATTTAACTGCAAAGTAGATCTATCAACAAAGCTGGCCTGCGCCAAAGTGAAAAAACACGTATTTTGAAATGTATTCGGATAATAAAAGTCATATTTGGCACCTATCAATTCACCTGTGGTGACTACAAAATTGCTGGATTCAAATTCAACTGCAAAGTAGATTTATCAACAAAGCTGGCCTGCGCCAAAGTGAAAAAACACGTATCTGAAATGTATTTGGATAATTCAAGGTATTTTTGGCACCTATCAATTCACCTGTGGTGACTATAAAATTGCTGGATTCAAATTTAAGTGCAAGCTGCCTCAATGAACAAAGCTGTAGTGCGCCAAAGTAAAAAAAAAACGTATCTGTTATGTATTCGTATAATACAAGATATTTTTGGCACCTTTCAATTCACCTGTGGTGACTATAAAATTGCTGGATTCAGATTTAAGTGCAAGCTGCCTCAATGAACAAAGCTGTAGTGCGCCAAAGTCAAAAAACACGTATCTGTTATGTATTCGTATAATACAAGATATTTTTGGCACCTTTCAATTCACCTGTGGTGACTATAAAATTGCTGGATTCAAATTTAAGTGCAAGGTGGATATATCAACAAAGGTGGAATGGGCAAAATTGAAAATAAACACCTATCTGAAATGTATACTGATAATAAAAGTGGAGTTTTGCACCTAACAAAGAGACCTGCAGTTACTAGAAAAGATGTGTATCCTATAAGTTCAGGCTGCCCAATATCCAGGAAATATTTCAATAGAAAACAGTTAATAATTAAGCTATTGCAGTGCAATGTCTACACTAAGTCTTGGTGAACTTTATCTAGTATTCTTTATAGAGCTTGTCTGTGTTCGCCCGTGGGCCCCCCCCCCTCTCCCTCTCCGTGACTTTACAGCGGTAGATGCTCCTTTAAAATTCTCTAGCTAACTACATAAAATCTTCCAATCTCTAATCTAACTAAATGTAAGTCACAGCTAATAGTAGAGGTTTCTCTGTGAAGAAATAGAATAATTTCGCTGAGCTGTTTGGACACAAGCAGAGCGCACGTCCTTCTGCTCTGAGACGCTGAGAGACACTGAGGCTGAACAGGAAACGCTGTTCTATGTAAAACGAGGTCATGTGATTTTTCCAGCCAATCGCAACCATACACATCCCAGTCATGACGTCGCACACACACATCACCCTGCTCTATTCTGTAAGCTCATTTGCTGGCTGCCAAAATGACAGGAAGCGCCGAAAATGGCGCGATCTTAATAGATGATGCACAGATTTTAACCTAAATTATCGCATGATCTAAAAAATTCGATCAACATAAAAACTGTGCCGATTTCAACTTTGTCGATAATAATCGCTCTACACTAGTCATTACAGACAAACGCATCCGGCTTTCCATTGATAATGTTGATCATTTGACTATCATCAAGATGAATCAGGCAAGGATCTCTGATGATGTTGTGGCCCCAATTGCCGAGTCACCGTTTTGTGCCGGGTTACTTACATTCCTCTTTAAA